>WAAF01016144.1:3290272-3353023 GCA_013400475.1 Tricholaema leucomelas | reverse complement strand
TATTCTATTCTTTCCAGATGATATGGAGGTCAGAGTTCTAAGGTGAACACCTGAATTTTTAACTTATCAAACAGTATTTCAGTTTAAATATTAAGCATTTTCCCATTACAATTTCAAACACTATTAAGAACTAAACAAATGAAAAGGATTGTCCCTCCCACATTGTATGAAGAAGAATCCTCAACATCATCTCATCCTACACTACTACTAGGAAATCAAGGAAAGTGGATGGGTACATACAAAAATTGTTTTTTAAAGGGATCATGAAGCTTCAGGGACTAAATTAATATGCTTGATTACTGATTCAGATCTAAACACAGTCAGATACAGTTTTGGATGCCAATCTGAAACAGAAGTAGTAGAAAAAGAGATAGAGGATCTTCTTATTTTTGCTCATTCCACATGTAAAGTATACGATTATTGGTGGTAGGAGGGACTACACTTAATTTTGCATTTTCTTTGTTCCTGCATTTTTTATCAGTAGCAGACAAGTACACACTTCAACATCCCTGAAAAATCAAGGGCTGATTCACTATTCAATCTCAGAAGTATCTATGATTACAAATAAGTCATATTTGTTCTTAAACTGAGCCAGAGCTGAGCAGAGAAAGCAATTAGGCTTTGTAGGGAAAGCATAGAAGTAAATTTCACCTGCACAGGGTGAATGAATAGAAACACAGAATATGAATCCTTCTATATTCTACTAATTCAGTAGATACATCTTCAGTTTAAAAAAGTAATATTATGATAAGTCACACTTAGGAAGATATAACCACTATACTTCATTACCATGCTATAGGTAAGGAGCTGCTGAACTCCTTTTGCGCACAGAGAGGATTAAGAGAACAGTCACAGTAATAAAAAGCCCACACAAATGGGGGTTTTGTTGGCTGACGCTTTGTGAGTCTGGATTGTCTCTAAGAACAGTCTGTATTGTGTATGTCAGAAGAATTTCAGTTTCTATCATAGCCCTTATAATCAGGTCTGATCTAGCTGAGAATTTCTCACCCATGACCTCTTCTGTCTGACAGAAAGGCTCATTGCTCTGAGGCTAACAGAAAACTCAAACTCGCTCCCTAAAAGCCTCGGCTTCAGGCTTCAGGCTTCTCCCTATTCTGGAGTTCATTAGTTCTTAGGAGTTTTTTGCCTCCAGGACCATCACTTCCTATTATACTGAAGACAGAAAACCAGGAAGCTCATGCCCATCTCCTCCTGCCACAAAGAGAGTTAACCAGTATAGCCTACCATGGCATAGCATACTGTCCCTGCCTATCCTTCCCTGCTCCCTTAGATTCTCTTCTAATGACTCCATATGCACTTTTTCTACTTACTCTTCTTTTAGCACAATGTTGCAAAGTTACAACCTGTAACTGCTGTTCTGACCATGCCCCAGTCCTTTATAACACTTGTTTTTAATGGTTCCTCCATCACACATAGGGAAGGAAAGGAAGTGCTTAATGAGATTCTAATTTCCGTCATGATCTCTCTTCTTTTTTTTTTACCAGATAGGATCTATAGCTACATAGCATTTTAAAAGGCTTCAGACCTGAGCTATGGTGTTCCTAGTTTACAATGGTAAGGGCAAATGCTAAAGTTACAACTTGATTGTCATGGTAGACATGACAGAATGTTATCAGATCATGTTGGGGAGTAGTGTCTGTCTTGCTTTTTCCCCTACATCTTAGCTTACTTGAGCCAGAAGATGGCATTAAAGATTGAAATGTTAGGAGAAAAAAAAATCCTAATAACCTGGGAAAGAGATATGTTAACAGAGATATGGACAAGTATGTAAATTCTTGCTCAAAATAGGGATAGCAAAGCCTTGTGTCTGGGTCTTCTGTGTTTCCTAAGAGAATCCTTAACTCTTATCTGAGTGTTTTTAATTGTATTTCTAATTAACTCTTTAAATGCCCTGGGTTTTATCTTCAAGCAGAATAGGATCATGCTTGAATTTTCAAATGCTTTTTTTTTTCCTTAGAAAGCCTAGAGGTATAATGACCTACTCATTGACCATGTACCTTGTTTCTACATCTGGCTGAGACACTCACCACTGTAAGAGAATCCTGAATCCAGAGGTATCTGCCTTAACTATTGAAAATATATTGAAAATACTTTTTCTCCTTTAAATTCAGGGAGATTCCTTGTTCCAAATAAAATACAAATTTTCAACTCTTAATATGAGAACTGTGTCAAACAAGGAAGAATTTTTGGAAACAAGGTGGTTGACAAAAGTTATCTCTTTTTAGACAGTTTATCTGTCTACTGGAGATGACATTTAGAGGGGGAAACTCCTTTAGTAATGCTAGAGAATGGTTGAAAATGAAAATAATTAGGAATAGGTAAAAACAGTAATTTTATTTATTCTGATATATTGCTTCAGGTATAAAAACATTCCAATTTAAGGGGAAAAAAATCCCAAAAGCCATGACAACAAACCCAGGGAAATAATCACCTGCAACTACATCAGATTAAGACTGTGCACATAGTCTATTTCCTGTTTAACAGCATGCCTTGCTTCCAGAATTATTGGTATTTGTATTTACAGTCCATGACTGAGGTTTTACCAGAGTCCAGGGGAACTTCAGGCTCTTGCTGTTTCCAACACTGCTCTCTGCTTGGATCACACACTTACAAGCAGGTTCCAAATGAGATCTCATCTTCCTACAGCTACATGAAATAAGAACTACTTCTTAAGCGGATGTCACATTCTCAACTCAAAGGGAGAATCCTCTTTGTCAAAAATAAACATAGCAGAGGAAGACTGGCAGTAATTTATCAAAGGAAAAATGCAAAGAAAATTCAAAGGAAAGGCCTTTTGTCATAAAGAAACTGCTGCATGTATGCTAAGAGAATGATTAAAACATCCCAACCTGGAATACAGACTCTGTTTTCAGTATATATTGGCATACTGGAAATAGCAGGATTGTATGGAAACAACTTAGCAGACTGGCATCAAAGGATAGAAATGCTGCTGAGATTCTTGCTTTCACTTGTGTTTACATGCCATGGCATAGCACAGCTGGCACTGGTGCTAGTGCAAGCAATGCAACACACAACCACTAGTGCCAAGGGTGCTTTTCCTGATCTTCAGAATGTGCCTCCTGGGCCTTAGTAAGCTATGGACCGCGGTGCAATTACACTTGATAAGTCTGCCCTGCTTACGTATCTCCTTTGATCTTTATATAAGCAGTCCCCAGGTACTTGTTCATTTTGAGCAGTACTTTGAACCATGAATAAAATCACTCAAAAGTACTAGAGCAGCAAGGTAGAGCTCAACATTTACAAAAGTACAATCTTGACATAAACTGTTTGCACAAACATTCCTTTGGGACAAACAGTCATGGCTTTTTTGCTGTTTTTTTCTGACAAGCTGTTTTGAGTTAGAACAAAATTGGAATGCTAATTGCAATGGAAAAAAAAAAAGAAGTGAAGATGTAGTAATGCTGCATTTGTTCACAAGTTATTTTTTTACTAGTGAGCTAGCCACAAGAGGCATCATCTCTGAGTGCTTATTTCAATTCGTACTGAGAAGCTGCGTGCAAGTTTTTGTATTTGCTCCAAAATGGCTCGTGTGAAACAAACTTTGCAACTTGAAGATGACCAGAAGCTACTGTCATTTACTTTCTCTACTCAGACAAGCTCTTGAATTTTATCAGATGAATTAGTTACTGATTCTGCACTTCCTCCCCATCATTTGATGATGCTTCTACTTATCATTTGACAAACTTCCTTTAAGTGAAATTAATGCAACTGGAAGTGTTGTGAAGAGCCTTCCTTTAACCACTTGAAATAAACTTTTAGCAATATAATGAGTATGTAAGTCTAGCTTGGAGGCAATGCTTTAAGGAGTAAGAAATCCTATCCATTTCCTCATATACAACCTATCTGGGCCATTTGCTCACATGTTATGTATTTGCAGGGACTAGCTGCATGCCTACATACATACTGAAGGACTGCAATTACAATTTACAGTTAAAATTGGAGTTGTAAACTAAGATATTTCTTGCTATAGATCTCACATTTGTTTTCCATATTCCGTCCAGCATCTACTTACACTTCCAAGCAGCACTTAGGCCATGGTCTGGTTGACTGGATAGGGCTGGGTGATAGGTTGGACTGGATGATCTTGGAGGTCTCTTCCAACCTGGTTGATTCTATTCTATTCTATTTTATAATTCGAAAATCAGGATTAGGCATCTTTGTAACAGATACATTTTCCCCATCAAACTGAGGAATTTGCATATGTCATGCAGAAAGTCTTGATTTGAGATGGGACTAATGATCCTCATCATCTCCTCAGGCCTTAAAATCTAGGAACTGATGAGAGGTGTGACATCGGTTAATCCTTTGTCTGCTTTGGAATTTAAATCTCACTTAACCATTTCTAAAGCTCTCTTTGGTCTCTCACATTCAACATTTTATCCACCTTAAGCTATGAACAGATTTTCCTTAATGAAAAATTATTTTTTAAAAACTAATTCAAAATTCAGTCTTACTCAGTAAGTTATGACAGGCAGATAACTATCCTCAAAGTTCATGGAAAATGCCATGTTATTTCATCTTCAAGCTCAAACAAGTAAATTGCAAGTAGGTATTACAAGCAGTCCCACAACGCAGGAAAATATTAACAGATTTCATTAAACATAAAGAAGTAGCAGAGTGTTTGAGCCTTCTGAGTTCTGTGCCATTTTCAAAATGTCTTGCTCAATGTTAAAGTTATATAGGAATTAGATGCAGTCAGATGTATTTTAACCACATCAGTCAAATGACAATTTGATGAAATTACTACTTGGCACAAAGAAATGTTTTCTATTAATGACACGAAAATGGTTTGCTGAAGGAGTATATGAAGGGGCTGCCACTTGAACCATAGCAGAACTGGAAGTTTGAGAATCAAATAGCTAAGAATAACACTGCTCCATTTTCAGCATACTAAAAGCTTTTTACTCAGTGGGAAACTATGTTATTAGAAAGGGCAGTCTAAAAATGTACTGCTAGGAGATTTGGGAGTAGTAGTCCTTGAAGTGAAGGTTTAGTATTGTAGATTTTACAATTTATCCATTTTTGGTGGTTGTGATGCATGAGTCACAGGGGTAATAAACTTCAAATAGGTTGAAGTAAAGTTAAGTACTTCCCAGTATCTACTATTAATTATCTGTGGAATAGAAGAAAAGAAATTGATGCAGAGACATAAGCTCATCTTGGAACAAAAGAGGAACAGATTCTTATTGTGATGATTTCACAGAGGCTTTTATAGAGGAGGCTGAGTGATTGAGAAATACTTAATGCCTATAGATATTTTTAAATATTTCATGTTTTATCAGCTTTTAATTTAAATGAGGAATGCAATAAAAAATGAAGGCTGACAGCCTAAGCATACTGTAAACAGAATTATTGAAAGCGTTGTGCTCTTCCCTGTGCCAAAGCTGTAGGTCAATCCTAGCTAGCAGGCTTACCCACTGGAGTTGTTTCAAGACTATTTCATGCTTTTTGTTCTTTTAACCACAGATTTCTTTTGAGAAGACTGCAGAGTGAGAGAAAATTTGTCACGTATATGATGGCTGTGTGATTTAGCAGGCAGCTGATACGCCATTGCTCAAGGGCGTCTCTAAGCCTTTCTCTTGGCTATTCCAAGGCTAGCTGACCAAGATTATCTGTGTTTATAGCTTGATATAGAAAGAAAGGGTAAAAACAAACTTCGGTCCCTTTTACTATGTGCATGGTACAAACAACAGATTACAAACTTGAGGAACTAACTACTGATTTCAGGTGACTTTGATGGATGGAATCTAGACTGTATTCAATTTTATAGCCCTTTAATGCCTTCATGTGCTACATCCACATTTAGGTTAATAGAAAAACCCTAGAAAAAGCATTTAATTTTGATCAAAAATATATGGTGTTTCTTTAGGGAAGCATTGCCTGCGAGTATTTAAGGTCAGCTCAAAGTTTGGCTTTGCAACTTCTTATTCTCCAACTCATCAGCACATCTAAAACCTTCAGACCCACGTCCCTTTGATCATTTCATACTTGGCCACCCTCCAACACATTAACTTTCATCTAAAGCTTACAGTTTCTTGGCAGCAGTAGCACTATTTACTTTAACCTTGCAAAGGCTTCAAGAACTGATGATAAACCAGTATGTTTCCATATCTTCTTTCTTTGGAAATGGAAAAAATCCATTTGTCTTTAGTCAGTGTACCAAAGTCCTGTATTAGGATCTTCATGTTGGTATCTTTCATTTAATATCAGAAATCAGTGCATTTGGTAAGCACACATACAAAGGGAAGTTGACATCTTCAGTCTTTCCCCACTTCTAAGAGAAGTGACATTGGTTTTGCAACTAGAAAATGTCTGTGATTAATAGCAATTATCAGACAGAAAGAATCAATTTATGATTTCAGGTTCCATGTGTATACTATGTATTTCAAGCCAAGTAGTATCCATACTTCTCATAAAATGAATAAGATAATCTATTTCAATGAATTTCATTAACTACATCCTACAATGAATGCTAAATTGACTCATTAAAGTAAGAATGACCAGTTTTAAGATTTGCAAAAAATCCTGCTCATGCTTTGTTCCCCACCAGTCCCCACCTGGAAGTCTGAGGCCTCATGTGCATAGCAACAATTGAGCATGATCTATACTTTCATACAGGGCTGAGTCTCAAGTGGGTACTCAGTGTAGTTTGCACTCTTGTTACATTCTCTAGATCAGCCTTCCAGATTCCTAGCTGATTATCATAGAATCATAGAATCAGCCAGGTTGGAAGAGATCTCCAAGATCATCCAGTTCCAACCTATTACTCAGCCCTATCCAGTCAACTACACCATGGCACTAAGAGCCTCATCCAGTCTTTTCTTGAACACCTCCAGGGAAAGCGACTCCACCCATTCCAATGCCAATCACTCTCTCTGGCAACAACTTCCTCTTAACATCCAGCCTAGACCTCCCCCAGCACAACTTGAGACTGTGTCCCCTTGTTCTATTGCTGATTGCCTGGGAGAAGAGACCAACCCCCACCTGGCTACAACCTCCCTTCAGGTAGTTGTAGATAACAATGAGGTCACCCCTGAGACCCCTTTTCTTGAGGCTAAACAACCCCAGCTCCCTCAGCCTCTGCTCATAGGGCTGTGCTCCAGGCCTCTCATCAGCTTTGTCACCCTCTTCTGGACACCTTCCAGTACCTCAATATCTCTCTTGAATTGAGGGGCCCAGAACTGGACACAGTACTCAAGGTGTGGCCTGACCAGTGCTGAGCACAGGGGAAGAATAACCTCCCTTGTCCTACTGGCCACACTGTTCCTGATACAGGCCAGGATGCCAGTGGCTCTCCTGGACACCTGTGCACACTGCTGGTCCCTTTCTGCCCGACTGCTCTCCAGCCACTGTCCCCAGCCTGTAGTGCTGCTTGGGGTTGTTGTGGCCAAAGTCTAGAACCCTGCACTTAGCCTTGTTAAACCTCATCCCATTGACCTCTGCCCATCGATCCAGTCTGTCAAGGTCCCTCTGCAGGGCTTTCTTACCCTCCAATAGATTGACACCTTCTCCTAGCTTAGTGTCATCTTTACAGATGATCTTGTCAAATGATAACTGTGTCAGAAAGTAATCTTTAGAGGGGATAATTCTTACCACAGGAACATCTTGTCTCAAGATAATTACATTACAAGACTCAGAGCATGAGTTCCTCTAAAGAATATGGTACATCTTCAAAAAAATAATGTGTAGTCTTCAGTTTAAAAGACACAGTGATCCATCTGACATTCGTCAACACGGCAGTGGAAATCAACACAGCACACTTCTGTTCACCACTCTGCAAAATATCCTATCCAAACTTGTTTATGAAAAAGGATTCTAGTGAAGAACATTTTTGATAGTACAGTACATTAGAGAGAAATAATCTTTAGTGCTCCCGTTATAGATTTTAATGCTTTGCATTAAAAGCTTCCTCTGAATCAGAATCCACAGGCATTACCTTGCATTAACAGTTTTTATTAGTCAATATTGCAAAGGACTATAATAAATTGTAAGTCTCAGGGCATTGTTCACAGGTAAGACGAGAGAATCCTCCATTTTTAGGGGTGGATTAAGACTTGATGCATCACAAATCACTCCAAGTAAAAACTCTCCACAAACCCTACAGCCTTCTCAGATGTTAGCAAACATCTAGGAATTTCCAGTGACTTTGTCAGTCTGTCAAATTGTCACAGATAGTAAAATAGTAGTAGTGATGGAATTAGAATTTAGGAATTCTGATCCTAAGGTCTCATCCATTTTGATACCGTCCAAAGTGCGGAGCCAATAACAGCACACCTGGAACTTTTCTCTTTTCCAGACAAAGGCATACTCATTTAGCATTCTCTCCTGTCTCTGGAAATGTCACTGGTCTTCTTTACTACACATTCCATAAGCATCTATTCATTTAGCTATCCATCATTACTTCAAAAACACTGGAGACAGCTTTTTTGCCCTGTACTTTGACAATGATTATGTAACAGTTTCTGGAACAACAAAATTAGAAATGCCAACATTCATTTATATTAAACCAAATACTACTCAAAAGCTACTTCCTCAGACTACACAGTGTAATTTTTGTAAGTAGCCACTGAAATCAGTTAGGATTCTGGAGCCAGTCTGATAATCCCACACAGACTGGCTGAGACACTGTCCTTCTGGCCATTTGGTTAGTAGTAGCTCCTTCATACTATGCAAAAATGTCAGCTGTTAACGACTGGTGCACCTTCACATCACCTGAGTCTAGCTTTTAATTGTTCTTCTGGGTTTATAGTTTCATTTAGGAACACTTTATATCAACTGCATTGGTTTTACATTTATTTTTTTATGGCTGTTTAGAGAAACAACCTTATCCTTCTTTGCTTTAATCAATTTCTGCTACTCCCTATTTCCTCTAATTTCAATTAGCCAGCAGTATAGATGGCATGCTGGGCCTTTACTCATCGGTGTTCTCCATTTTCTACCACAGCCTTCACCTATTCTATGACAGCTGCCTACTTGCAATTTATTTGGAGCTATTCTTCATTCTTTTTCCCTCTGACCTTAATGACCCTATTCGTGCTACTGCAAAAAGGAGAAAGATTGTCCAACATCCGTGGATCATCTCAACTTCGTATTTTCAGGCAGTACACTGAAATTTTAGGCAGCAATACTGAGCCTTCTCAAATCACTACATGTAGCTTCTGTCTTTCCCCTGTCATATAGAAAGTACCATTTCCCTACATTATCAGTTTTCCTAACTGATGTAATTTATTATCTTGTAATACTATGGGAAGATTAATTTGTCTGGGAGGATATATAGCGCTGTCTGAATCTTATACAACTGTAGTCACAAACCTTACAGGTACTAATGAATCCCTGAAAGACAGAAGATTGAAATATCATTTGCACTTATTTGGAAAACCACTGCTTTCAAAGCAAGGTTAGCTTGCTTTAGTTATAACAAAAAAACAACCAACAAGATTACCTTCTTGGTCTAGAAAGAAATCTTGAAGAAGAAAACACAGGATCCCCATCTTAAAGAGATATAAAAATAAGATTGGGATGCAGTTTCATGGTGTGTTAGAATGTATGCAGTGTCTGAAGAGGTGGTCTTGTTCAACTTCCGCTCCTAATCAAGCATCCTGCCTTCCCCTTGGAGTCACTCCTAGCAACTATTCAAGTGCAGGCTAATTCCTAAAGCTGTTCCTACTAGAAACAGAAGATGATATCAGAGGAGTCTTTATAGGCCAATTACAAAGAATAACTTCATAGAATCAAAGAATGATCTGAGTGGGAAGTAAATTCTCAACTAGATCAGGTTGTCCAGAGCCCTGTCGAGCCTCACCTCCCTGGGCAACTTGTTCCAGTGCTCCACTACCCTCATGGTGCAGAACTCGTTTCTAACACCCAATCTAAACCTACTCTTCTCTAGTTTGAAGCCATTGCCCCCTGTCCTATCACCACATGCCTTTGTAAACAATCTTTCTCCATCCTTCTTGTAGCAACCCTCAGGTACTGGTTTACACAAAACAAAACATGCTCTGAATTTTACTTCAGTCTTTTCAATGTTCATCTATGTATAGAGTTCAAAATGCCTTTGGTGAGAAAATACCTTTTCAAAGGAAAGAAAAAAAAGCCAGCATCATTTTTGTGGGTGTTTTTATGTATGACCTGAGTACTTTCAAATTGTCTCTCTTCAGTATGAAAACAGGAGCTCTGAGACAGTATTTCTTTACTAGAAAACATCATACTCATTGATTTCCTGTGGCTTTGCTGCCTTTTGCAAAGAATGCACAGCTCATTCAGCATGCTTTACCAGCTTTATGTATGTTAACCAATGTAAATGGAGGTCGTGAAATGTAAACCAGGAAACAGTAGAAGCAAGTCTTTATTTTGACAATTGCTAGAGGTTGAACACTTGAAGAATACCAGAGTTAAAAGGCAGAGTGCTTGGAAATATTTAGCAAAATTTTTAAGATCAACAGGTCTGCTCTATAAAATCTTTTGAGTGTTCATTATTTAAGTAGATTTCACCAAATTTCTCTGGTCACATTTTTTACAACAAAGCCTTTTGCAAAGCAGGCATCTTAATTGTTTATTTACCCAATATTAATATTCAGGCAGAAGGATCATGGAAGCGCAGTTAATTAAATATAAATTAATGTGGTGGAATATTTAATTATCTATTCTACACCTCACAACTAATGATTATGTAAATGCCTTGCATTTAATCATGTTCCCAGGAAATTAACTTAATGGCCTTCAACAAATGAACATTTTGTATGCGTTGCAGGACACTTTATCTAAATTTTAACAGCATGGTATTAGTTTCAGATAATAACACAATTACACAATTTGAAATGTAAATGTATACAATACTTCTGTTTTCTTGGGTTTCCTTAGGATTTTAGAATAGAATAGAATCAATCAGGTTGGAAGAGACCTCCAAGATCATCCAGTCCAACCTAGCACCCAGCCCTATCCAGTCAACTAAACCATGGCACTAAGTGCCTCATCCAGTCTTTTCCTGAACACCCCCAGGGATGGTGACTCCACCATTTTAAAGTGGAATATAAGGCTATTTATGCAATTGCAATTCTGAAGTTCTGTGTTGTAGTTTTTGGACATCATCTATTTTTCCAGTTTGTCTTTCAACTCATTGCCAATGCTCTCTTTCACTCAAACACACAGAGACTTCTCCTGGAGAGAAGAACTGGCAATAAGAGGAATACAAACGATACAAGAAAATGCCTTACTGTAACGCAGAACTCCTGCTAAAGTGCCCAAATTGAGGTCCAATACCAAACACCTAATGCTATCCATAGCAGAAATTTTCATCTGTTGATGGTAAAGCAGCCTGTACCCTTCTGTAGATAAGGACTGTGTATGCATGCTTCTGTTTGATAGCTAAAGCAGTATTTATGTAGAAAATCTTCAATAAAAGAAACCACTTCAGTAGTTACACACAGAAATTGTAATAGTGCAAAAGAGCCTTTTCATCCTTCAGGGTTTTTTTTTTTTTCACTTTTAGACATATTAGGCACCCCTGCTTTAGCCCTGGAACCCAGAATACTTTTGACTGGGTTATGTAAAGTCTTTTTAACCATGACTAAGGTACATACCAGGTATAGATTTAATATGTCTGGGAAAAGAAGGTTTATTGCTACTAATCATTATAATTAATATGCACTCCAATTTAGGATTAATCTTTAAGGGTTAGCCTTCTCAACAAAGACAGGGTTGTTTGGGGCTTATGCAGAATCAAAAAATGGGACTGATGATTATTAGTCATTTATTTGTAGGCCTAGGAATGCCTGGGCAAACTGTCAAATACTGCTTGTTCCTTGCTTTTGCAGAATAATTATAGCCAGTAAAAAGCTGAAGTCCTATTCAGAGCCAGTTGAAGTCAGTGGGAAACGCTCTGAAATCCAAAGCAAGCAGTAACAATCAGATGTCAAGTTACATTTTATAGCTTCAGAGCATTATACATACTCTAAAAAAGCAACACACCATCAAGTCATATAGCTGGGTAAATGTGACCAAGGAGTGGTAAATGGAGTTTAGGACAAAAACCAGACACTATTCAAATAAAAGTTTCATCCAGAAATAGAAAATGAAAGTTTTCAAAACTAATTATGTCATTTTGATATAATTTAAATTGTTTCATCTGTGAAATGAGGAAGAGCAAGAAGGCTTAAGATAGAATCTCTGTTCAATTTACAAAGAATGAGAGAAAAAGTAATCCCTAGCTCTGACCAGGTACATCCATACAAGTCATAGATTTGCTTATACACAGTGCTGTATTTGTTAATCATCACCGCAATTGCTCTCAGGATAAAGGGCATGGAAAAATGAAAAGAAAAATCTTTGAGCAATTTACCCATCCTGAACTCAATGAGAATAAAATTTAGTTTTAAGAGATTCAGCTTTAAAAGAAAAAAAAAATAATATATGGTTCAATTTTAAAGAAGAAATTCTACCCAAGAGGCTGGGTTGCTGTGTATTTCTAACCTGGGATTTTTATGTAGAGTAAGACTTTGGAATTGCCTTCTTGTCTAAGAAAACTAATATTGAGAGCCTCTAACTGGATTTCAAAATGGGGTATCAGATCAGGTGTAGCAGAACCAATGTCTGATACATGAAAGGGCAACTGCTCTTCTGACTTGACCCTGGTGGCAGTTGCCTTCACTATCATGTATGAGACAAAGGACAGCCATTGTAATACCACCAAACACCGTGAAATAAGTGAAATCCAGCAGTATTTGGAGTGAAATATACCACAGGGTTTCAGCCAGACAGCCAATTCATCTATTGAAGATGTGCTCATTGCCCTTCTAGAACTTGCTACTATATTTCATATGTTGAATCATAGAATCATAGAATCAACCAGGTTGGAAGAAACGTCCAAGATCATCCAGTCCAACCTATCACCCAGCCTTATGCAGTCAACTAGACCATGTTCATGTACATAACTTTAAAGTTTCTTGAGAATAAGAAAGTAAGCAAAGGATAAAAAGGAAAAGGCAAAACCAGCAGTTATCTACAAGTATTATAGCTATGTAATATACATAAAACTAGATAAACTCTGCACAAAAGAAGTTTTTTGAACTCTATGACACATTTTACCCAAATTCTTGGGTGCTCAAGATCTCTTTCCCATTGTCAAACACAGTACATGTTAAGATGTTTTGTGCCTTAGATTCCTAAGAGATACATATTAATTATGATTCACTCATCACAGCTGTCATCCAAAAATCAGTTGAATAATCACAGTGAAGTGTACCCATAAAAGCAAGTTGATCAAATCAAAATTAATTACTTGACATTGTGTTCTTTGTTTGGCATGATCATTTACAGTCCTCGTCTGCAGAGTTGTGTTCCTGTCTCTCAAGTAGGTTTTTTTCCCTCTGCAAAGGGAATGAGTGATGTTGTACTTGGTACATAAAGTTCAGAATATGACATGGGGTTTTTGTATCTCCTTTTATCTTGCTGGTTACCACTGATTCATCAACCTTCTACTGTGTAAAAATCTTATGGTTTATGTTTCTTTTCTTGTTTCTTGTTGCTTTAATTGATAGAATAGAATAGAATCAACCAGGTTGGAAGAGATCATTATTAAGATTTCCTTTCATCCTTTTTTAGGGGGAGAAATAGGTAAACCAGGGCTTTAATCCTTCAAGGAGACAGAAAAGTCTTGGAGGAACTTATCACTTCAGCAGATGATTGCACTCAATAATTACACAGAACACTCAATACTTTCTAGGATCAGTTGTCATCTGAAATAAAGTGGATAATAAAGAGTGGAAATAGGGGGGGCTTGCATATTATTTCAAAAGGCCTAATTAAACTCTCATTTAAGAAGATTTTCTACTGAATTTAATGGAAGATGGGGAAAACTCTTAACATTTTACATCTTTAAGAATTATTCCTGTTAAATATGTGCCTATCTAAAACTACAAGAAACAGAGCCAAATGACAATTCCAAAAACTCCCCAGTAGTCTAACCACCATGCAGAACCCAAATCCACCAGGGATTATATTAATAGTAGACCGTACTGAGTGAGGAGTTCAAATATGGAAACAAATGAGATGATTTGTAACTGGAAGCAGTAGATTTTAATACACTTCTGCATACAACAGTAAGATTCTGTATCAGTATATTTTATATCAGAAACGTTTACCATGTGCAGAAACCAAAAACACAATGAAAAGCTATTCCTCCATGCTCTATAAAACACTTGTTAAACTGTAACTGAATCATAATTCATGACTTGAATCAGGCTTTATAAACTCTCTGAGTATTAGACTAATATATTCTTCAGAAGACGACCCACTTATGTTGAACATTCCACTTTTTTCTTCATCTCTGCTGTCTTCCCCTTAAAACTCTTACTGATCTCCTTTCCCAGTCTTTCACCCTGCCCTTCTTTTTATAGTTATCCAGTGGGGAAAACTGAGAACTAAGAAAGTAGAAAAAGCTATAAAGTTTGTTAGCAAGGTATGTAGAGAGGGAGTTCTTGGGGTAGTGTGCTGAGGAGGGACACTAAGGGAAGTTAATTAGGGTGCTGTAGCCCCTTGCCTGCTGTTAAGCTCCTTCTGACTCAAAATGACTGTTTTTGTTAACATATTTAGGAGAAATTAATTTCTACTAACTAAGAGGACACAGGAGAGCGATCCAGGTACCAACATATGTGGTTATCTTTGACATCTTAGATTAAATGATCTGGCTATTTTCAACTAAGTCAGCTAAGGGCAGATTTCAGCAGCAGATCAGAACTCACACTGTGACATCCATACTGAGACACATTAACATCTCTAGCTTTAGGTCGAGTGCACTTTTCTTTCTTTGAATGACATAGGTGTATATTCTGCTGTCTCTCCTGCTTACCATTCTTATAGCCCGGGCTCTCTTTTCCTGGCACCAAGCATCTTTAGAAAACAGATTAAATAGGATTTAGCCTAGAATCACCAGCATCACTTCTTCAAATAGTTAGGCTTCACAGTCATAAAATAGCAACTACTCCTTGGATTATGGCAGCACATTCTTGAGCCCATGTAATCTTAACACATACACTGCAGAGCTCTAATTTTCACTGACTGCCAGGCACCTGTTTATATTTATGTAGTCTGTTGACATTTCAGATGTCCTGCAAAGACTTTCATATTGATTTGGACAGAACAGCTCTCAATTTAAAAAACTAAGTTATGTGAAGTCTCCACTGTGATTTTCAGAAAGGAGGTGAACGTAATTCTGCATTATCCATAGCTTTTTACATTTTTGTGAATAAGATGAAGGCCAGACTTCTCAAAATGTTCAGCTTTTGTGTGATTCCAGTCCTCTTGAAGACATTGGTAAATACCAAGAGATTTTAAAAGCAGCAGAATTAGGTCAGTGCTGAGCACCTTTGAAAATCTCTATTAAAGCAGTAGCTCAGCCCCTATTCAGTTAAAGAGCCTCAGTATCAGATTTCAAAGCTGAAGTCCTTTCTATCCTTTATGGCTTTTTTACTGTTTAGGGAAGAGTTTCATAAAAAAATGACTGCTGAAGTGGAAAAAAAAAATCAGTGGAATATTTGTTTCACTTTTTGTGCTAATAGGTTTTCCCCTTTTCGTTTCTTTATTAGTGGAGAAATAATTGTAATACTTGAGCAGTCAGTGAATTCACTTTATTAACAGTTCAAACGTAATGTGGAGCCAATACATTTAATGTTAGTTATTAACCTTCTGTAAATTCAAGTTGCATTTTGCTCGCTTAATTGGGAAAACTACATTGTTTTTCTCTTACTGGTTCTTCTCTTTAATATGAGAGCAATAAAAGCACCATAGGGTGCTTTGTATTTTACAAAATGCATTAGATTATATATTTTTCTATGAATTTTCAATTGTTTGTAATTTTTTTCACCTTCACTGTTCTTACTCAAGATTTCTTCACTATAAAATAGGTGATGCTTAATTCAACCTTTTAAAAAAGTGACGGCACCCAGTCTGTAACTAATTAATTATCAACATAATCTGTTCTGGTGACAGTTATTATTTAAGAAAGCTTTATAATGCAAATCATGGCATTACATTTCTATTCAAGTGATGTCTACATTTAAAATCTCGCACAGGATATTGCCTTAGAATCTATTCATGATGACTTTCTCTTTTTTTCCCACCTTTTACTCTTTCCTTTTCAGTTCTCGTTTTCTTTTGAAATAGAACAAAACGTTGCTAATTTGGCTCAAGCCACTCTCCACTTCCTGGCATTTTCCTCTGTTAGTCTCAGTGCAGCCTGACTAGATCAAGCTATTGAATGTAAAGCTAGAGGCATTTCACTATACATGAAATGAAGGAAGATCATGCTGAGACAGTCACCTTCAACATCATGCATTCAGTCTAAATTTACAGTAATAGACTCATACTTGGAGAATGCTTGCTGTGTTTGTTTGCAAACTAGTATGCAGTACTTACAAGTCTGTGGTTTTATTGACATATTCCTTTCCTTTCCTGTGGTTTTTAATTGAAACCCCCACTGCTCAGCCGAGCTCCTGGAAGTCAGAGAACAGAAGTTTTGCGTTTAGTTTAGCATTTAGACAAGATGAACACATACAGTAGAGTTCTGCTGGTTGATTATGAAATCCATAGTTCAGGCTTGTTGGCGTTTTTGTTTTGATTAAGTAAGACTGATGAGATGTGTGAGGAATTAGCACTATGAAATTATATGAATGATGAAGAAAATATCTTAATGTGAGGATCAGCATGTGATTAAAACAGCCATTTTAATACCACTGGATTAGTTAGAAAAATATTTACTAGAATTTGCTTCCTGCTGCCACACACACACTGCTGACTGCATTTCTGACCCAAGTATTCAATTCACAGACCATGAGCTGTGATGTATTAGTAAGCTTGGCCAGCCAAGGCTAGTTTTTCATTCTGGCCACTATCTGGATGAGCTAAGAGTGAGATAGGAGTAGTTCTCCATATCATAAGGAAGTTATGACTTAGTTAAAAGCATACAGTCTTCTGAAATAAAAGTACTTTAGGTATTAAAAGAGTAACAAAATGCATATGCAAAACTGGGGTGAACTGATAAATGAAAGTCATGTGAAACTAAAATCACATTTCTAGGCCCAGACACATCACCTGATTTATACCTTTGGTTTATGGCAGGAGTTAAAATGCATTAAAAACATTGGTTAGCAGTACAGCTTTCATTTGAAGAAATCCACAAGGCAAAGTAACACACAGCTATGACCAAAAATGGCAACTCATGTCTCCCAGTCAAGATTTAATACCACCTGTGACTCCAAAGGCTTTCTAAGTATGGGCACATTTTTAAAGTAGTTCCACTGCAAAACCTGGACGTGACGCAGAAAGGCTGCCAGCTACAGTTACATTTCTATTGCCAATGACAAAACAAGCATACATTACTGTCATATTGCAGAAGCAGTTAATTCCTCGGTTGTTATTATACATACAGGCTGTGCCTTATTTGTGATTCTAACAAGGTCAACCTGGATAAATCCTTCATTGAATTTCTTACTTCTCTGAATAATGAAACTATCTCCCTGGGCCTTATAGGGTGACAATCTTGCCATCCAGATAATAGATACCTTCATGGACTATATGATCCTGGCCTACAACATATATCTCAAAATGTAGAGACTCAGTTACTTCTATTCAAATCTGGATTGAATCAGCTTGCCTTGGATGCAGATGGGAAATAGATTCTTTCAAGTATTAACACCCTTCATCCAAGTAGCCAGCAGAGTCTTTGCAGCACAGAAGTTCTGCATGAAAAAAAACCAACAGCCACCAGCATTTGTCAGATAAATGTCTGTTAATGAATAACATAAAAGAGCCCATGTTCCTCAGTTGTAAATAAGAGAGAACACAGAAGTGTGAAAAGAACTCTGCTAAAGCAACAATGAAATATTAATAAACTTGTGTAGGAAACCTTGCTAGGTGAGGAATTAGACAGACACATTCCTTGCTTTCTTTATCCTCTTACAGGACCATGCTTACATGATATGGTATTCACCTATGGAAGAAACACACACCCATGGCAAACAACCCACGGCTTTGGAGTCTTCTTCAGGCCACGGACTGCTGTGTGATTAAGGAGTTTACAAGCATAGTAACACGACAGTGAAAAACTTCCTATTTGATCAGTATCTAGACTAGAAATCGCATACACTTGATACTGATAAACCTTAACTTTCTTCCTTTCTTTTGTTCTCATAGTTTTAATCATAACTAAAGAACTGACATGACCAGAAATAGATGATAACAGTAAAATTATCAGAAGATCCTCCAAACACCTGGACTTCTTAACAAGTTTATTGGCAAATTACTACTTTTTTCCATATGAAGCACATGACCAAATGTGTATTTACTGCATATGTGCTGCACAGGCAGTCAGAATCCTTTTCTGGGCTGCATCACATACTGAAATAGATGAAGAGCAATTATTGATTATTTAGGTAAAAGTCATCCTTCTTAGGAAAACTGGTCATGAAAGCTTGAAGCTTCCCTGTTCACTTGCTACTACTAAGTGAACTGCTTCTTGACATCTAGAAGGAGATCTGAATGATAACCAGGATTTCTACATATCAAAACTGGAAGATATGAAGTTACTACTTTGTTTGAAGCTCTTTCAAACTGAAATGGTAATCTACTGGTTTTACCAGTGGGACACCAGGATACTTAAGAATTTGCAAATATCATATCATAGTAGTATCATATCATAGTATCATCAGGGTTGGAAGAGACCTCACAGATCATCAAGTCCAACCCTTCACCACAGAGCTCAATGCTAGACCATGGCACCAAGTGCCACGTCCAATCCTGCCTTCAACAGCTCCAGGGACGGCGACTCCACCACCTCCCTGGGCAGCCCATTCCAGTAGCCAATGACTCTCTCAGTGAAGAACTTTCTCCTCACCTTGAGCCTAAACTTCCCCTGGCACACCTGAGGCTGTGTCCTCTCATTCTGGAGCTGGCCACCTGACAGAAGACAGTAACCTCCCCCTGGCCACAACCACCCCTCAGGTAGTTGTAGACAGCAATAAGGTCTCCCCTGAGCCTCCTCTTCTCCGGGCTAAACAATCCCAGCTCCCTCAGCCTCTCCTCGTAGGGCTGTGCTCGAGGCCTCTCTCCAGCCTCGTTGCCCTTCTCTGGACACGCTCAAGGATTTCAATGTCCCTTCTAAACTGGGGGGCCCAGAACTGGACACAGTACTCAAGGTGTGATCTAACCAGTGCAGAGTACAGGGGCAGAATGACCTCCCTGCTCCTGCTGGCCACACCATTCCTGATGCCATTGGCTCTCTTGGCCACCTGGGCACACTGCTGGCTCATGTTCAGGTAGGTAATATCCCTGTCGATGTTGCTCATTGTGCAAGACATAAACTATAACAAGTGACATCGTAACACAGTGTGCCACTCTTTTGAGGGAAAAGTGGGAAACAGTTGCCAGGAATCTATTGAAATTCCAATTTGTGAAGGACTTCCAGCTGGCTGTCCATGAGAGAGTAAGACAAAAAATGGCATTTCTTGAACAATCTGAAAGGAGTTTGCACAACCCCTGGCTAAAAGTTTATAGTTGCTAAAGGAAAGCTATGACAGTGGAACCACCAGCTACATAGGGGAAATGGCCAGGGAACCATATTTGTTAGGCAGCTCCATTGCTTCTCTTTCCTACCAGCTAGGCAGGGTATTCTGCACTTGACAGTTAGGCAGACCTTATTGCTGTCTACAACTACCTGAAGGGAGGCTGTAGCCAGGTGGAAGTTGGACTCTTCTCCCAGACAGAGAGAAGCAGAACAAGAGGACACAGCCTCAAGTTGTGCTGGGGGAAGTATAGGCTGGATGTTAGGAGGAAGTTCTTCACAGAGAGAGTGATTTGCCATTGGAATGGGCTGCCCCGGGAGGTGGTGGAGTCGCTGTCCCTGGAAGTGTTTGAGAGAAGACTGGATGAGGCACTTAGTGCCATGGATAGGGCTGGGTGATAGGTTGGACTGGAGGTCCTTGGAGGTCTCTTCCAACCTGGTTGATTCTATTCTATTCTATTCTATTCTATTCTATTCTATTCTATTCTATTCTATTCTATTCTGCTTGCTGTTCTACTTTCTTTCTTCCCACTTTTAATTTTCTCCACAAGTAACTTTCACTTTTGGAGTAAATGTATGGCCTTAGCTGCAGCCCATACCAATAAACATTATTCCTTTTCACCTTGTCTCAATATCCTTCCTACAACAAGACTTTGAGGTGGAACAGCTGGCTCACACTGGGAGACAACCTTGGATTCAAGACATCGTAGAAAAAAGGAGGCCACGTTCAAGGCAGGGGGCAAAAAAAAAAAAAAGGCAGCTCTTTGATGTCCTCCCACTCTGCTTCTGTACAGAGGACAGTAACTTTTACTCACATGCTTGAAAATACATCACTGCCAGGGAAAGACACCACCTTGGCTTTGAGCTTTGTCTGGAGGTGAGGATCTAAATTCTGTGCTGCAGGTTATACATTCCTAGTCCTAGGGAAATCTCACCTGTAAATGCTTTCACCTTTAATTACTGACACAGCATTTGAGGATGGTACTATTCTGAGGAAATGGACACAATACAAGCTGGGTGCTGGTCATATCCAGACCTGCTGCCTTTACAGGTGGCGGAAAACTATAGCAGGAAAGAATTTTATAAGCACAAGAAGATGGTTTGCTGTAGAAAAGTAGGAAATATGGCCCTGGATTAAGGTGTTTTCTTTTTAACACAGTTTGAGCAAATAAATTTAATCCTTACTCTTGTGTTTTGGTATTAGCTCCAATTAGTTTGAAAATAACTAACAGCTCAATACTGATGATAAACTGTATGTAGGCTTGAATTTGTTCTCATTCGTATGTAGTAATGGTTTGATCCTTCCCATTTCTTCATGCTAATTGAAATGTTCTACCTGCCTGCTCTGTAATGCAGGGTTGGGGTTAGGTTTAGGCTTAGGTTGAGGGTTAGGATTAGGATTGAAGGTTAAGGTTATGGTGAGGATTCATTAGAGTTAGGTTCCATTAAGTTTAGACTTAGGGTTAGAGTTGAGGTTAGAGTTAAAGGTTAGAGTTACATTAGGGTTAGGTTTAGGGGTAGAGTCCATTAGTTTTAGGGTTGGAGTTAGGGTTAGGGTTATCACAAGGTATTATTATGGATGAAACTGATTTTGGAAATATGTGACACCATATTCCAGATATATTCAGTATTACACAGCTACAGTGATTTTTACTCATGATTACTTGGATCACTATCTCAAAATCTGTCTGCACAAGAGAAAAACCTGTTTTATTTTTGCTTCATAGTGTTTATAAACAGCACAAATTGTTCCTAGCCTTTCTATGGCCACTACAATGTATTATAGCATCTGTTCAGATTGAGTTTCCAGCTCTAGGAAGATCCTGAGTGAAAGAACTGAGTATTTATTTATCCACTGCTATCTGGAAGTGTTTTCAGCTGTTGAGCCTGAAAAAAATGCAGAGAACACAAAGCATGAGAAGTCCATGTTCTACTGTCCTTTACCATCAACTAGGCTAAGCATACGGGAGAGCAGTGATGTTGTCATGAAAATGGGTTATGTGAAGAAAAGAGGTGATATGAGTTTGAGAATCATCTGTTCTAGAGTTCATCTATAGCTATGCACTAGATCTCATCTAGGGGTGGGGTGGGGGGGAGGAAGTTCACATTGTGGAGTGTCCTCTCACAGAGCAAATACATAAGGTATGAATGTGTCCTGGTTTAAGCTAGCACAGAACTTGTTCCGTTCAACCATTCTACTTTTGAGCTGAGTCTCCTCTAAGTAACTTCACTTTCTGCAGTAAAGTATTTTCACAGAGAGTATCTGCTTCTAGAAGTGACAGCCCTGGAAGTTCACAGCTATTACTAAGAAATGGTGTGCAGAAAGGCTCTTGCTTATACTTGCTCCTGTGGAGCCCAAGTTCACTGCTATATCTTTTCTATCACATTGGGATGGGGAGTGGGTGAAGTAAGGGATGGCACTTTTGGGGAAGAGCTTACAGTTCAGGTGACCCCATGCTAACCAACAAAGGATTCCATTCTGTATGTGTCATACTCAGCATAAAGCTGCGGGATCACAAGGGCCAAGCCTTTTCTTCAGTGGCTGGTGTCTGAGGAGGATGTGATGGTGTGTTCCTGAATCCAGTTACAGAATCCAGCTCTGGAATCTGGTTCCCATTTGTCACCAAGTCACAGTTGGCCCACCCTTCAACCTTCATAGCATGTGTTCAAGGAAGCCAGTGTACACCAGTTTTAGAACAATCTAAATCTCTTTTACAGCTAGAGGAATAGACTGAGATTGATAAATTAAACTGTAGCTCTGCATACAATAGCTATGAAAAAGAGACAGAGATGTCCCTTTTGTCTGATCCATGTTTGTCATTCTGTTCACCATCACTGTAAGAATCTTCACAGCAAAACTAGTATTGGCAACTGATTTCTTATTTTTCTAATATTATTTAATCTCTTATAGTCATAGTCAACTGCAAGCATGCTCCTGGCATGTTAGAGTTAAATCACAAGTGTTCTTAATTTAAAAATTATTAGCATACTATATAATTAATTAGACTTTTACACTTCAGTGTGTTTTAGTTCCCCAAAGAAAATCAAGCATAGAGAATATAATTTGATTTAACTTTTTGTCAAGGTTTAATCTACCTGTTATATTTCATGGGAAGTATAAACTGCTTAGACCCTGTCAGACTTTCCTTATTGGGAACAACAGATATTTATTTTAATGTTAAAGTAATATTAAAAGAATGTTTTATGCCTTCCCAATTAAAATAAACCAACCAAACAATAAAACAAAAAATACAGATATAATTTAATATTATATATTCAGGATGTATTCAAGTTGTCAGTAGGTGAAGGCTTGTGACAGGAGCAGTAATTCTACCAGAAATAATTAAACACTTAAAATACAATGCAAAAAAGAAGAGGTGAGAAGAGTGAAGAAAATAAATATCTTAAAACTGCCTATGACCTGCTAAGGGTATTTAATAGTCTGGATTGTTCACTTAACACTGGGCATTTGAGGAGTCTGTGCAGCTGAAAAATGATGTTTTCTATAGAAAGCCATGGTAAGAAGAGCTAACAGCAATGGTAAGAAGAGCCTTCAGCCTTTGGCATTCCTATATTGATCTCTCCTCTAACCATAACCAGAGACTGCAACTTCAGATGATTCGAAAGTTCTTATCCTATTCCACTCCTAGATTTTACATGCCTCTAAAACGTTCCTTTAAATAGTGCTCACCCCCAAATATTCTCACTTTCAAATGCTCTTATGTAGACAACACCACAGAGATGCACAGGAATATTCCCAAACTCAAAGCCATCTATACATGTTCATGTTATGCTGAGCCCAACCTCTTCAAGTTCTCTCCATCCTAGATGCAGAAGGCAAAGCAGTTCAGAACATTTAAAAGCCATGTGGGGCTGTGAGAGTGAATGCTGAGGCTGACCTGACAAGGCTCACCAGGCACACTCCTGCTCAGTGCAGAACTGGTTTGGGTGTCCTTGCAATGCTCTTTTACCATCAGGAACACTGAATAACCAGTCTGGCCTTCTGCAGAATGTGGTTAAGCCACTAACTGTTCAACACTCTATTTTGTACAACTTAACACTTGCTCTTCTGTAAAAAGTTTTACAGCAAAAAGCATCAGGTAAAAGAAAGCCTCATTATGTAGCTTTCTATGAGTCACCATATCTAATAGGCTGTTCAGCTACATAAAACAGATGGATGGATTAAAATTCTCCTATCATGTACACAGAATATTAGGTGAGATATGATGAATCACTGGAATAGATTGGTCAGAGAAATAATAGTTACTTCATTCCTGTAAACACTCAAGGCTCCAAGACCTTGGGAGTCAGCAGCAGGGTAAGAAAGCTTGTTCTGAGGAAGGCACCTAATCTGAGCTCAGAGGTGATATTCCAGGTTGTCCTTCAATTCTCAGGAAATATATTTTCTCTAATAAAATCAGCTCAGCCCCAGCATTGCTATTGCCCTATTCTTCGACAAGCCAGTCAAAAAGTTGTTAAAGAACAATCACACACTTGAACAGAAAGCAAGATAGGACTTAATTTGGCCTATTTCCAGTGACATGCTGCTGCAAAGACTTTAGCAGTATTACAATGGTATTTCAGGTCACGATAGCCTCAAAATCATTTATTGTGAATAAAAGCATTATGAAAAGTTGCCACAGTGTGTGCTTAGTAGCTATTTTATAAAGTTAACATCTTCAGTCTGTCAAAGTCACTCACAAAGTACAATAATGTCTATATGGCTAACTAAATCCTAAAAAAAAAAGTACTCTTTCTAGATTAGGTGAAGCCAGTATAAAATCAGTAAGACAGTGTATCTGCTTTGTCTTTATTGCAGTCAATAGTTTAGGGGTTTAGCTCAATTTGAAAATAAAATGAGTTTTCACTCTGCATATCAAGCAGCATACAGACCATCAGCAATAGTTATTAAGGAATTATTAAGCATACAATGTGTATGTTTAGCTTGGTAAGCCTGATGTCAGATGACATTTGCTCAAATCAGGATGCCATTGCATCCAGAATACCAGGCCTGAAGCCAATTGGTGGAAAGGAAATGGAGAAAAATCTTGCACATGCACTTATTTACTTAGCATTGGGTGTCGTTTCTTCTTAAACACACCTCAGAAGAGCTACTCTAATGTTCACAGGAATTCTGAACGTGTGGCTTCCACACGCATCAGCAATCTGACAGGAGTTTTTTAAATCATGGGAGTTTTGCACCAGACTTCTGTGAACCAGGTGAGTTTTGTCCTCTCCACATTTTTCTCCACTGATGTGTGAGGTCCCGTATTCAGAGCCAACAAGGAAGCAGAAATGGAAGTCTCTTAAATGCAAGATTCCAGGAGATGCCGTATCCATGGACAGCCAAATGACAACCTGAGGTCTCTAGACTTCAAGACTTCGGGAGCTGCGTTGGCAGGATAGAAAAAAGGACATGGCAGAAAAATCAGAAAAATCTAGCCCAGGGTATCATGATGCCATTGAAAGCAATGGTGCAATGCTGGCAGTGAATCACTGGAGAAGGTAGTGATTTCGTGAGGCATACTGCCATGGCAGAAGATCTGGTGAGGCAACTTTGTAAGTTACATTCAATCAAAGAAGCTGATACTTAAAAGCATTGCTCCACAGTAAACTATGAATTTAATTCTGGCTATTGCTGATTGCTTATGAATGAAGGTGAATTTTAAGTACTAACAGAAATGTGTAAATCATGTGATGCTAACTTGTACTGGGTCCTACTCTATACATGAGATGTCCTTCCTTGGAAGGAAGGAAGAAGGGTGTCCTTCCTTAGAAAGACATCTCATGAAATGATACAGTGAATGTCACTTACAAATGTAAAGTTTACTCCAGAGAGAAAGAAAAGCAGTCTTTTGTGTGTTTGAAAAGATAATCTCTAGCTTATGAAAGGCTGGCTTACTAATGCACATCCTGTAAGATATCTTATCAGGAAACATTTTGAAGATCAGCAGCTTAATTGCAGATCTACTGAAGAATCACAATAATTAGGTGTGGAAAAGGCTTAGTATACCACCCAGGTTTGCTAATGCAGGAATTTCTCTGGAGCATATTTATTCTTCATCTGCTTCTCAGGTCCATTTTAAAATGTGCATAGATGGGTTCCACTAATGTAGCAGCTTCTCTGCAGCATGTTTATTCCTCATTTGTTTCTCAGGTCCATCTTAAAATGGATACAGATGATTAATGCATTAGCTTTGATGGTGCAGAAAGATGCATAGCAGGGGACCTTCTTTGCCTTTCTTGAAATATGTTTTCAGGTTTAGCTTTTTTGCTACCGAGCTTGTATTTATTCACCCTCAATGTACTTCATTTAACTTTACACCACTAATCAGAGAATAAAGCCTTTACATACTACTGTTAGTAACGTCTCTCCTCTAGTTCTTTAGCAACCTTCGGGTGTTTGTAGATCGTTATAACATTTTTCTCATTGTGTATTAATTAATAAGAATAGATTGCAATATTTATTCAAAACCTTTCAGAGTGCAAGCAAGCAGAGATGTACCAAAAAAGAGTAGAGGAGCAGATATGCACTAAGGTGTCACTCAAAACAAATAAGATTGGCTGAACACTGTCTAAATGTCTCTTTCATTGATTATTTCAGAAACATTAGTATGTTCAATGATTTGATAATGGCAAATTATATCAAAGATGGCCTAGTAAAGATATAAGTGCTAAGCCAGCATGGAATAGGAAAGCAGTTTGTGAGCTAATTTTCACAGACGCCACTTTATCTGGTTTTGGTTATTTCTTTTCTTTCACTTGCAAGGTTGTTCTACCAAAATGATTTTCCATGAGGCTAGTGACAGTCTCATTTTTCACTATCAAGTAAGTCTGCATTATCAATTACATTGTCTCTTATTATAAAGCTGTCGGTTCCAACACTCCACTGTGATATTGTTAGGGGGAAATAGCATCATGGAATACTTTCAGCAATGAAATAATAACATTTCTATAAATAAGCTTTCCCATTGCAGTATGTCAAAGGCAAATAATTTTGAATAATAATAGCTGATATATCAGACAGCAGAGGGGACAGATAAAATACAGATATAATCGTTCAGTCTTCAGCTCTTCTCCAGACACATGGGCTCCAGCACCCAGAAAAAAAGATGCAGTCTGGGATGTAGATGACTCCTGTGGAGCACAGGACCTCTGATTTCTGGCAGTCTCCAAATAACAAAATAAACCTTGAGGTTGCTCCAGTTTATATCAACATTTAGCTGTAGTCAGACCTTGACTTATCCCAAGGTTGAGATGTGATATCAGTCTGAGAGACTAAATATGACATGTTTATAAAACGAATACATTGCTTATGACCTTCACTGTTCTTAATTTTAATGTGTATATAAATCACATCTACAATACTGCCTGAGCCATACCAAATCACCTTCCCATGCTATGACTCTCATGTTTATACAAAACAAATGAAATTAACTCTTTAAAAAGAAGAGGAACCATTATCCCTCACACATCCATCTGTGTTTGCAAGTTGAGTCCCTTCTACAAATGCTGATCTTCAGCTCGCTCTGAGCATTATAGTTTCCATCTGCAATTGTCTGGCATTAGTTTTAGCTGGCAAACAGCCAGAAGTATAATGTGAATCACAGCTGATTCAGTGGGCCAAGAGTAGGAGTTCATAAAGGAAAATTCATAGCTGTAAAGAGCTGTTCATAAATATGTCTGGTCTTTCACCTCACAGAAAATTGTGGTTTTCTTTTTTAAGGTATTAGCACCAAATGTCAATTCAAACAGTCTCCTTTTTTAAAACAAAGTATATTTCAAGCATCATTAGGCCTGCTGCCTTCCCTAGGTATATTGGCCCAGCCAGCCTTTAGAGTCTAGCTCATGCAAGATAGTGAGAATAGCAGGCACCTATGAAATTCTTTCTGTGAAATTCCTTAGTGTCATAACAAATCACTTTAGATTTTGTTCTTTAACTGAAACACATGACTTCATTTTTTATAAGTTATTGACATATTCTGAAGAAACAACCATTTTTGGGACTAATTTTATTTCTCCAGAGATATAAACCAGTCCCAAGACTGTCTAAAAACACTTTTAAAGAAAAGCCATGTTATAGATTTGGAAGATTTAACAGATTTATCAGCATGCTCTTTTCAGAAAGACTCTCATCTCTCTAAGCATTATTGCATTGTGCTAAGGGACTATGTTTACTGTCTTGTGGCCAGGTTTGAAACAAATTAGAGAGATACTCCTTTAAAATTACCAATAGCATCAACAAAGGAATGTGAATTCTGTAAGGCAATGAATGCTTTCATAAGGGTCAGGCTGGTAGCCCTGATCCTTCAACGAGACTCTCACACCTTTTGGTACTCCTGATTATATATCCTATTCTACATATGAGAGGACACTAATGAGGCCCATGCAAACATCATAAATGGACAGAGGAAACATGACTTATGTCAAATCTATATAAAACACCTTGCTAAATATACAGTGCAGGACCTATAAAGCATGAAAACACAGGTGTGTTAAATTAATGCTCCTGAAAGGATGATAGGGGTCAAAATAAGCTCTTGTGAAAAGTCTGTAACTGATACATTTATCATTATAAATGTGTTAACTTGACAGCTCCAATGGTGAGATAATAAAGTTACATTTTAACTTAAAATGCAAACAGCAAGAATGCAAGGCAACAATTTGTATTTCTTTACTAAAACATTGTATTTAAATTAGCTCAGTATTGACTGTCAACACAAATAAACCAGCACAAGTTTGATAAGACGAATGTCTTATAGATGATGGATCCAGCTTGAGCAAGCTAGTTGTATTACTATGTCAACTGTGCATTCCATGACACAACTTGATGAAAACCACTTGAGAAATAAAAACAAAGGCTTTTTACTAACCCTGGTAAATATTTGAAGCTAGTATGAAATGTACTTTACTTCATCCTAAGATCCAGTCCAAACCTACTCTCCCTCAGCTTCAAACATTCCCTCTTGTCCTGTTGCTAGACACCTTTATGAAAAGTCCCTCTCCAGCCTTCCTATAGGATCTGTTCAGGTGTTGGAATGCAGCTCTAAGGGACACCCACACACACATTACACACCCCCACCCCTGTTTGTTTGAGGACATTTTTAAAAAGGTTTATTCTAACCACTGATCTTTCCTACCCCAAACTCACTGGAGTTTTTCTAGTAGTGTTACTCTAAGAAGAATCCTCAGCCAAACCAGGTTTTATATAACAAATGGTTCCGTTGACTGGAGGAGCTTCTCCTCAGAAAGATGGAGGACTTATGTCCTCCTCAGAAAGTCTTCAGTTATTTTAGAGGAAATGTTACTGCCTAGAAAAATGCCCAATTTAAAGATAAAAGAAGAAGAAGAAGAAAAGAATAAGACAAACACCCTCCTGTGTGTGATCCTCAAAAGCAGAATAAAATCTATTTCTGGAGTTCTCAGGAATGCTTTTTGATACACAGACGTTAGCAAAACTAGCATTCCTCCTTTTGGAGCTGAGAATCTGCCTGCTGAACAGTAAAGTTTGGGATTCTCCAGATCTATTTTTCCTCCAGTCCTGCATACTTTTGCTCTCAGCAGTTTGTCTTCTACATTACTGATGCTAGTTTGAGTCTCACCAGTTCCTCAATCAGCACCAAACTTGGAACTCAGTTCTATTCTTCTTCATCCAAGTTTCTCATTTTGTGAACGTTAATGGCCCAATCTCCAGTGTCACTGACACAGGAACCGGGAAAAAAACATTTTTTTCTATTTATATTTTGAGTTTGACCATTCAAATACATATTTTAAGTTCTATCTTGCATTCAATACCTTTTCATTTTTCTATTTAAAACATGAGTATATGTAAGAAAGATTTTCTTATTCTCACTGTTCTGGGATAGTTCCACTGGAAT
This sequence comes from Tricholaema leucomelas, assembly GCA_013400475.1. NCBI lineage: Eukaryota > Metazoa > Chordata > Aves > Piciformes > Lybiidae > Tricholaema lacrymosa > Tricholaema leucomelas. The sequence goes on along the minus strand of WAAF01016144.1, from coordinate 3,323,551 downwards.
GTTATGCAGAGTAACTGCCTTTTTTTCACTCTTGCAATACTAGATTCTCTGTACCTCAGCACACAAAAGGACTTAGTACATCACAGACAAAATATTTTCTAAGTTAGTGGTCACCACTGATTTTAATCAGGGAATCACACTGTGGTAAGTGTTGGAAGTGACCTTTGGAGATCACCTAGTCCAAACCCCTGCTAAAGCAGTTTCACCTATATCAACTTGCTCAAGAATGTGTTCCAGCAGGTTTTCAAAGTTTCCAGGGAAGGAGACTCCGCAAGCTCCCCAGGCAGCCTGCTCCAGTGCTCCATCACCCTCACAGAAGTTTCTACTTCTGTTTAGGTGGAACTTCTATGTTCTAGATTGTGCATGTTGTCCCATGTCCTATCACTGGTCACCACCAAAACAAGTCCATCCCTACTCTCTTGACTCCTGCCCTTTAGATATTTATAAGTATTAGCAGGATCCCCTCTCAGTCTTTGTTGTTCAACTCATCTAAGAGCTAACTTTCTCTCTTTACAGTGACACATTGATACCAATATTGAAAATGCAACACTTTCTTGTTTGGACTGCCACTATCATTAGCTACCAGAGCTGCTGGATAGTATTTTCTTTATTCAAATGGTAGAATTCTCAATTTCAACTTTACTTAGGTCTTGGAAGTGTTAGATCCCTTATACCTGTGAAGTGAGTATCAGAGAAGTGAATTGCTAAAACAGAAAAAAAGTAGAAGCCTTTGAAGAAAGGAGGAAAAACAGGAGAGACATAGAGATTCATGTACAACTTACATTTTCTTTATATTAAATAACACTTAGATATTCATTTTCCCAGAGCTTTACTGTATTTTGATTAGTCCCTGAAGCTTCAAAAAGATACGAAGAGTATTGGTCCCAGAACATGAAGTTATACCAAACATCATCATCATCATCATAAAAAAAATCCATAACAGACTGGGGACTGTTAGAATTATCAGAGACAACTTTAAATTATTAATTCTATAATAAACCATTAATAATGAATGCAGGAAGTATTACAAAAGCTTTCACAGCATGATACCATCCAAATTTTACTTACCAGATGTGTTTTATTGATTTCCAGAATTGATAACTCAACTGTTCTATGGGAGGTATGCTGGGGAAGCCATGCATACATAAATAAATAATTGCATGTGGAATCAGCAATGCTGCTGAGGACAGCTTTGTGCACCACAGTCATTTTAATTCCTCTTTCGAAACATGTGGACTTCAGGAGGAGTCATGAAGAAATAGAGAGGTTTTATTTGGTTTGTGGTTTGTGTAGACACTGGGTTCTATTTCAGGCATCCACCTCAGGAGGAATACCTTATGTAGATATTTCAAGTGGCTCAATTTACCCTTCAGTAGTTTTATTAACTATTAAGGCTACTGTACTCATCTAAATCCATTAAGGGATTTATCTAAGCAACCTAATTTTCAAGCTACCAGTTTGCTTATAGATCTTGTTAGACTCAAAGTTAGCTTAGCTGCACAAGATTTCTACAGCTGTAGTGCTGCAAGTAGAAATATGGTCCAGCTTTTACTACAGTTAACCTCAAATACATCTTGTACCACTGTAATGAGCTAGTCACAGGTAGCTCTTTTGTCTGTAAGCTCTTTTATTCTGAAGACACAGCAACTATATCAATTGAGGATATTTGATAGTTCCTTAGGCAGAGGACATCACATCTCATCTGATACTTTGTACAAACAGCCTAGATAATGAAAAGAAAGGTAAGGCCTACCAGCAGAGGAAAACACATTTTCCTTTTACTTTTTCCTCCTCGCATTCCCAAGTAACAGCAAAATGCAATTCCTCAGCCTAAGATGCCTGAAACAGTATCCCAAATGCTGTATGTCATATAGTGAGGGCTCTCAAAAAATGATTACAACAGAACTATGTTTGGTTGCATCAGTACTCAATAATGCTGTTTTGTCATAAAGAAGAATAAAAATAGAACCAAAGAAGAAGAGTAAGCAAGTAGAGACAAACATTAAGATTTTTTTAGCTCAGAATTCACTTGATATCTCTGTGACTATTGAATTTCCTTCCTGGACAAGAAACTTATATAATTCCTTCTTGAAGTTTAATCATAACTGTTACATGTGGTGCATGAGAAAAGCTGGTGCTTGAGAGCCAAGCAGCTAGCAGCCATACTCACAATAGAAACAAGAACATTTTAGAAAGAAAGTCAGTTGTCCCACCAACAGTGAGTGATGTGTAGATCTCCCCTGGCAGCAGCAATTGGAATGATCCTTCAAAACTAAGCAATCCGCTCACAATGTTCTTTTGTTTCTCCCTCTCAAGTGCCAAATTCTGTGTTGGTATTTTTCTTCATTGATGGCAAGAAGATTGTTTAGAGTTGATTAGTGCTGGAAAGAGCAGCAATATGTGCCATGATGTTCACTATTATTATTCTAAAGCTCTACAGGAGCCTTCTGTACCTAGTTCATTAAATCATGCAGGAACAAAGGGCTACAGACACTCATCCTGTTCAGAGGAGGGGAGAGGCAGGCAGGTAGAGAAGTGAAGCAGAAATACAGAGGCATTGGAATAAACTGCTTCAAAGAGATTCAGGTTCATACCTCAAGTTCACACTCATGCTTCTTGAGCACTTGGAGGCTGAATGTTCCTGACAGAAAACTGAAAGGTGTTTCCTCTGAATTTCCTTTTATAGACTGCCAGGGAACCATGAGCCATCTTCTTTCAAATTATGAGTCTTTATGTATGAATAAAAAGAGCTACAATGAGATTCCTAGACCTTTCCCAACACCAGTCCACCCTGAACAGAATGAAGAAAGTGGGAAAAAGAAATATTTATTATTTAAAATGCATATTTCATATTTCCTTTCTCTTTGTATTAGGTGATGAGCCACTTGATAATCAACTGGCAAGAGCCTGGAGGGCATTATTTGTCTCATGAAAAATCTATTAGTTAATTAGTTAATTTTACTGAATGATCTTAAGGGTCTTTTCCAACCTAACTGAATCCATGACTACACTGAAGTCGATATAAACCTCCTTTTTTCTGTTGACAGTAATTCAATAACCCCATGACAAGGGTATCCAAATATATCTGATCTATATTGTTAAGTGTATCTTAAGTAAGACACTCAAGCATATCATAAGATAAGATCTTAAATAAGCTATAATATGGCTTACTTTTCCTAGTTATTAGTTCATTAGCAGAGTGGAGTATTAGCCATGGGTTGTGAAGGAAGTAATACATTAGTTTTAACCCCTTTTCACAGGGATTTGCTCTTTCAGAGACTCTGGAGAGTAAAAACTTAGATATTCCCCTCTGTCACACTCACATGTAAAGAACGTTAAGATAAGGTAAGATAATCAATAGCCCTTCTCAAACACATGAGATATAAGGACCAGTGATGGAAGGAATTCAGCTGCAGTAACCCAAAAGGGGGTGGAGGGGTGGAGATGTCTACAAACTAGCTACAGAACATATGTGTCAGTATCGGTAATATTTACAGTTGAAGCTTCATGAACAGCAAGAAAGGGCACGGATACACACATTCCTACAGATTGTGTTGAAGTGGCTTAAAGAGATGCTTTCAGTTTAGGCTAACATGTTCTAATTTGTATTGAAAGAGTCTGGAAGTGTCAGCAAGGTCATTTACCACATTGAGCAATTGAGAAGGGAAGCTCTACTTTATAGAAGGATTTTTACAGTCACAGTCATAATTTCTTGAACTTTTCCTATGCAGTTTGCAAGAGCTTGTCTTTGTCCAGACTGCACAGTACTAACATCTATCATCATCAGAACATTTCTGAAGCATTTACCAGTGTCAATGATTCCCTGCTTCTATCAGCATCTTCAACACAGGCTAAATGACAGGCTTCCAAAGAGCTGTGTGCTCGTGGATTTATCTCAGGCTTAACAGAAAGGGGGGGAAAGACTTCGCCAAAGGGACACAGGCTTAATGCAGATTCTTCATGCCTCTCTATTGCATGGCAGTCAAGACTGGAAGTTCTGAAGCAGTCTCGAAAGCTACACACTTTTCACTAAGGACAAGTGGCTTAGGTGGCCCTTCTCACTGATCCTGGAGGCCTCTGATGCCACTGGATTGGTAATAATTAATTCTTTATCACAGGACCAAAGCCATTGCAAACCTTGCAAATTTCATACAAATTCTTTGAAGCTGAGGAGGCACTGCTGAAGTGACTTTCGTGTGCTGGCTGAAATCTGCCTTTTATTGGTCAGCACTGCTTCAGTCCTTTGAGGAAGGACATTGTCCTTTTTACTAACCTGTTTTCTTTAAAGTAAATAACAGAGTTTGAAGAACCACTTTTAAGGCAGAGGAAAACAGCTACTGCTGAGAGTAGAAAAATCTAGATAGTAAACTCACTGAACTGTTGCTGAACAATCTTCACACCTAGTCATGGAATCACAGAATGGGAGGGGCTGGAATGGACCTCTGGAGATGATCTATTCCAGGCCCAATACTAACATGGCTATGCCTAGATCAGGTTGCACAGGATGGTGTCTGAGCAGGTTTTGAACATCTCCAGAGAAAAAGACTCTGCCACCTCAGCATCTTTATGGCCTTTTGTGGGACTCTTTTTCAGCAGTTCCCTGTCCCTCTTGAACTGTGGAGCCTAGAAATGGGCTTAGTACTCCAGATACTGTCTCACTAGGGCAGACTAGAGGGGAAAAATTCCCTCGAGCCTCTGTCCACACTCTTCTTAAGGCACCCCAGAACACCATTGACCTTCTTGGCCATGAGGGTATATTGCTGGCTCAAATTCCAACAAGCCATCCCAATGTTTGGTCATGATTAAGAAGCCTTATGGCTTTGACAGTTGAAATTTGATTACATATTTTTGTTGTGGTTGACAAAACTCCAGATTTCATCTGTACTGCTGTAGGAAAACATACCATGGTACAAGAGAAAAAGAATTTCTAACAGATAAATGTATATAGATTGATGTTTTGCTATGTCATTTTTTCCATTATCACCTCAGTTGCAAAAGGCTAGGGTGGAATGAGCTTTAAAAAATATCCTTCAGTTGCAGATTGTTTGCTTGTATTTTACCATAAATATCTTAACAATTATATCAAGAGACATTATTCTTCCATTCTGCATGTGAATGATGTTATCTATAAAAGCAATAAATTCAGTCATAGCAGTAAAGTGTAATTAGAGTATTTTCTGGTGACTGAATTGATTTTGAGTAGGCACAATAAACTCCTTCATAACAGATTCCAAAGTTGCACAATTAATATTTTTACAAGACTAAATCTGTAAATACAGATTTCTCTGCACTTAGAGAACTTTTTGAAGATCATAACAAGACATTTATGAGTCAATGACTATCAGGCTAAAGTGAGGGGAACATGGTTGCTTTTTTCATGGTTAGAGAGAGAAGGAGGCAAAGATATTAGGCTGCCTATCCTCAGTCAGCATGGCCATGAATCTCTTTCAGCCAAGGATGGCAGAGCAACAGTAGAGATGGATGAATCAAGACCTGTACTTATAATTTTAGTCTCCTACTTTGCAACTTCATTTGATATACAAGGCCATGTATGGATCATCACTTACTTTACATTGTAGCATGCAACTAATGGCTGTGTTTCAGTGCCTTTTTTGACAGTGTAATGTAATTCTAAAGCTGTATTAAAGTCTGCTTCTGAGTGAACACAGGCAGTTTGTGTAGCATAGGCTATCATCGCCTTTTCAAAGGAGTCCACAAGAGGAGGTCTTCAATTGCACTGCATCTCTAATTGCAGCAGGTTGTCAAAAAAGATTTGTTTCTACTTAAGAGCATAAACAAGCAACTGATACTAAAAAATACTTCTGCATTTCCAGTCTTTATTTAAAACGAACACAATGAAAATATACTGAAATATATCTACTGATATGTTTCAAAACTAAAAAAAAACCAACAACAACAAAACCAACACAAAAAAAAAAACCAACAAAAACAAAACAAGAAGAAGAAAACACAACACAATATAGGAATGCAATGATTTAAAAATATTTTTTTCTTTCCTTGAAAAATAGTGGTTTAATGAGAAGAACAAATGGTTTGGCTAAAGGTCAAAAATAGCTGATTAAATTCTTTAAAAATCCAAAGTTTTTTCAGGAACTGCTATCAAATGATCTAGTTACCTTCTATTTGCTACAGCAGAAACAATAGCACTTTCAACATTTAATTAGAGAAGAAAATACAAACTCTTTTCTCTTAACTTCTTCAACATTAACCTGTTATTTTATTGCCTACATAGGAGTGTTGTGTCAGAGATTGCCCTAATGCCATTTCCCAAAATCCACCTATTCTATTCTGGTTCATACAGATTTTCAAACTGTGTCAATTCTTGTTGTATGCATCATCCAGTAGCACATTTAGCAACCTGAATAATGTGTTGATGCGTTATTTACTGGTTTGTTCCTTCTCTAGGGAGAGAGGAGTGCGCAGGTCTATTTATTTTTGTAATAGTTTCTTTGTTTTGCTTTCTTTAGTACAGTTTTTAAGGAAATGCTTTGGTATTTCCAGCTTAGAGAATGCAAGGTCAGCAAAATGTTCCCAGTACACCTAGAGCTTCAGATGGAGAATTGTGATGATGTTCTGTTTCTGAGGGCAGTTATTTTACACTGTCTCCTGCATAGGTAAGATTCAGCCCTGTAGATATTGCCATGACAAAGGTAGGTGACATTTCCTACCACAGTGTGCTAGTCTGAGCCTAGCTAGAATATTTTGGTGAGAAGAATTAGATTATAGGCTGTGAAAAGGAAACAAGGGTGATGTCTACTTCACTCATAGGCTTGCTGAGATGTATAAGAACAAGAACATAAATATAGATAACAGAGTTGTTCTCTGGGCTTTGTGAGCTGCACTTCTCTCTCTAACCTAACCTGTCGTCTGTGTGACTAATCCGTCTGCTTCCTAACCCCCCTGGCTGACCCTCCAATCTTCCTTGGGCATAAGGCAGAGTCTTCGGTAAGGCAGAGGGGTGGGAGGATGGTGGAAGGGTGGTTGAGAGCCCCTCCTGGGGACTCAGGTTTCTGGGAGGGCTGTTGTGTTTCTGTATTACTTTTTAACTGGTATATTTCTGTATATAACTGGATATATTGTAAATATCTGCTTGTATATTGTGCTAAGCTGTAAATATAAAACTTCATTCAATTTCCAGAGCCGCTGAATCTAGTCTGGATGATTTTCCAAAGTGTGAGGGGGTGGGTAACACCCAAACCATCACACACAGCTTTTATCTTTTAAAACATCATAGCACACAAAAAAAAAATACTGGGATACAGAACTTGAGTGAACCTTGTGAGTTTGTGGGCAACCAGTACAGAGAAAAGGGGGAGATTTAAAGTGCTGAAGAGAGGTATTTCAGCACATTTTTAATTAGTTAAGAGTATCCTAAGAAGAGTAATATTTACACCCTATTATGTCTCACTGAATAACCTAGACAAGAGATGATAAACACATCGATTACCAAGTCATGCTATCTGGTATATAGATGTTATGAAGGGGAAATTAATTAATGTAGGATTATATTTTTCCAAAGTTAATATTGTTTATTAATTTTGATATTCAGAATGCTTGCCACCTCCAACCACTAATTTTAATAATAATCAGTTCTTCACATGGTCATGGAAACATTTTACAGATAATAACTAGATCTAGTAATAACCAGCAAAATATATAAACATTAATTGAACTGGAAGAGAAGAGTCCTGCAGTCAAATGCTGCTTTTGGTCAACATACTGCTTGCTCACTAGATGGACTCAAGGAGCTCTCTTCTGCTTATTGCAGAAGGCAGTGGAAAATTACAAAGAGGAATTTAAGTATTTACCCACAAAATTATTATTACTTGACTTGCAGGGCTAGCCACAGTCCCAGACTGTACCCAAATGCTTTCAGGGAACTCTATCTTGTCAGCTGCTGAGATCTGATTCTTCCCAGGCTTCTGGGGAAAGGAGGCAGACAATCTCTGACCTTGTCTCCTGGCTTCTCTGGATTATCTGTGTATCTCCAGGACTTCTCACCTTGGCAGGAGACTTTCAGGTGTAAGCAGGATGCCCTTCAATGTGCAATCTTAGCACAACGTCACTTTGGCTATGCAGGCTGATCACATGATGGCATTTAGAGTCTGTTCCTGGTAAACTCGTGACAATGGAGTTTCCAGGCAAACAATAAGGCAGTGAGCAATAGCAGCAGGCAACAGCAGCTATGAATAGAATGGCAGAGCATGGCAGAACACACTGCATTGACCTGCATATCTCTTTTATCAATGTGGACCAAGATTAATTGCCCTTTGGACAGAGAATAGCCAATTAGATTGGCAGTTAGCCAAGCCTGATGATATTAAGTGAAGACATAGGCTTGCTTTACCCAAATTTGGCAAAAGCATAGGCCTTGCACAAGGCAGGCACAAACTAAGTGTGTGTACCTTGTTTACCACAGGACAAAAACATGCCTGGGCAAGCTGGGATATGTATAAGCCTATTTTGGGCCCATCAGACCTACCATGACAATAGACTACCCAAGACAACAGAACAAAATTGAAGTGAACTGTAGGTACTGCTACAGCAAAGCTTAGCAACAGCAAAAAGCATTAAGATGAACTGACTGCCCAAAAGAGATTTCTACTTTTTTTAGATGTCATTGGCCTGCATAGCCAGTGTGACATTGTGCTGAGACTGCACACCACAAGATATCCTGCCTACACCTGAAAAACTCCTGCCAAAATAGGAAGTCCCGGAGGTACACAGATAATGCAGAGAAATCAGGATAAGGTCAGAGATTGTCTGCCTCCTTTCCCCAGCAGCCTGAGAAGTCTGCGAAGAATTGAAAGTCTCAGTGACAGAATTCCCTGAAAAGTGTTTGGGGTACTATCTGAAGCCATAATTAGCCCCACAAATTGGGAAATACTGTTTTGTGAGTAAATACTTAAAGCCTCTTGTAATTCACCAATTGCCTTCCACCACAATCAGAAAGGAGCTCCTTCAGTCCATCTAGTGGGCAAATGGTATAATTAACCACAAGTGTGTTGTGTTGACCACAGGAACCTTCACTTCCAGTTCAATTAATGTTTATATTTTTGCTAGTTATTTCTTAAACATTCTAGATCCTATATTAGTCCTTTGTATAATGATTCCATGATTGTTGCAAGAGAACCTGATTATTATTAAAATTATTGATTGGGAGGATGAGACTCCTAAATACCAAAATTAACAAACTATTAATTTTGAAAATAGCATAATGCAATCAATTAATTACCCCTCCATTACAATACCTACTAAAGATTTCTCAATTATTTTTTATTTTCTTTCTAAGTGCATCCATCTAAATTCTTGCGTGTCAATTCTGAGCAAAAAAAGCTGCATTTCTACCATTAACATGAGAGAGAAAGCCAAAGCAAGAACCTAGTCACAAAGCAGCTGACATCAATAGAATCATAGAATCATAGAATGGTTTAGGTTGGAAGGGACCTCAAGGATCATCCAGCTCCAACCCCCTGCCACAGGCAGGGACACCTCCCACTAGAGCAGCTCGCCCAAGGCCTCATCCAGCCTGACCTTAAACACCTCCAGGGAGGAAGCATCCACAACCTCCCTGGGCAACCCGTTCCAGTGCCTTACCACCCTCACTGTAAAGAACTTCCTCCTAGCATCCAGTCTAAATCTCCCCTCTTCCAGCTTAAACCCATTCCCCCTCGTCCTAACATTACTAGACCGTGTAAATAGTCCCTCCCCAGCTTTCCTGTAGGCTCCCTTCAGATACTGGAAGGCCACTATAAGGTCTCCTCGAAGCCTTCTCCTCTCCAGGCTGAAGAGCCCCAACTCTCTCAGCCTGTCCTCATAGCAGAGGTGCTCCAGCCCTCTGATCATCTTCGTGGCTCTCCTTTGGACCCGCTCCAGCAGTTCCATGTCCTTCTTGTATTGGGGGCTCCAGAACTGCACACAGTACTCCAGGTGGGGTCTGACGAGAGCAGAGTAAAGGGGGAGAATCACCTCCCTTGCCCTGCTGGCCACACTTCTCTTGATGCAGCCCAGCAATAGGATTATTGCCCTCAATTTTAGCATAAATTCAGGACTGATTATTAGATATTGACTCCACTACTCCAAAAGTTATCATTAATAAAGCTGGAAATCTTCCAATCATAAGTACAGGAGTCCAAACCCAATTCCAGACTCTGACACTGCCCATGGTTGTAACCAATAGGCTGAAACAGGAAAATTTACCAGAACTGTTGAGAGTTAGTAGTAAAAAAAAAAAAAACAAACCAAAAACAAAATAGTGAAGACAAACTTTAACTTTTTGAGAGTCGCACAAAATTTGTCCACTATTGTAAAATCAACAACTCTTTAAACTTTTGCCAATGAATAGCATTTGCAACCTGAATAACCAGCGCAGCTAAAAGTAATAATCATCCCACTGAGAACAGTTGTTGCAGAAAAGACAGGAAACCAGTCAAGACCAAAAGGTCATTTCAAACTGAAATGTCTGGACATGCTACCCAACGCATCCTGTGCTTCAGTTTAACTAGTAAAGGATGGTGTTTGAAGGCATTTTTCTGGGCCAGGCAAATGATTTAGGAATGGAAACTAGGTAACTTCTATAACAAAATGTGAGTCATTATACTATAGCTCAATAGCCATTATGAGAGATGCTGATCCTGCCATTCTTTACAAAGAGAGACATCTACAACGCATCCTCCTGCTAAGTGCATTATTCCTCTGCTACAACTGTTATGTTCAGAAGAGCAAAACTTCCACTGTATTTACCTTATGTAAGGTCATTTCTGCTTATGAAAATATAAGGGGAAAGTGTATATTCCTCAGTTACATGTATTTATAAAATGTGTGGGGTTTGTTTTTTTTTAATAGTTCATGGTCTCATCCACTAAAATAAGATAACATATCTTTAGTGTTTTAGCAACAGCTCTAGTTTGTAAGGAGCTTGGTGTCTATAAAATCTCAAAAAATTATATCCATCCACACAGTAAATTACACTTGTTCAGATGAAAACTCCATTCACTGTTGTCTGTGAATAAACAGAGAAAAACTGCACATGTGGCAAACTGTTAACACCACAAAATACAAACATAGTGACAGAGGTATTTAAAACTTGTTTGTTGTTGTTGTTTGGTTGGGGTTTTTTGTTTGTTTGTTTTTCTAATAAGTGATAGACAATATGCTGGTGATAGAGAACAGGAAAATGATTACAGCACACATCAAGCTGGACAGAAAAGCATAAGAGAGGCAGAATATTTAATAATCATTATAGGGGTATAGAAGATGAAAACACACTTCAAGGTAGTTTGCATAGGTAGGAATGGATTAGATTAAGAGTTTGCAGAGAGATTTTGACACATGCTGAATTAGCCCTGAGAAACAGAAATAACATTCTACTAACCCTAATCCTAATGACCCTAACTTCCTAACTCTAACAGAATGTATTCAATCTGTGTTATGATTTCAGAACAGTATATGGTATTCTGCTCATTATAGCTTGTTTAGTAATGACACCTCAACCCCTCTTCATATTAGGTTTTAGACAGCTACTGGTCTTTGTCCATATTCAGCAGCCTAAGAAAATACTTGGTGTTTATTACAGTGAAACTCTTTCTCTCCTCAGCTAGGGCCTTCATAACCCACACTGTATTGTTTCAGTTACCTTTTCAGCATTAGTACTACCAGTGCTTACTGAAATGTTTCCCACAAACTTTTCATGGAGGCTAGCACAGCTTGAGCATAAAAAAGTCATAAACAGAAGTCACATCTGGCAAAATAGAACAAAGCCTGCAGTGTGGAAGTTGCCAGTCCCACCTCACAGCATCAAACCTAATACTGCTTTTCTGTGCAACTGAATCACACTGTTCAAAATCACTCACACTGTTAAAGATGAGACCAGAATCTAAACTACTCCATATCTAAGAATCTTTCCCCTGCTTTTACTTGCTGTGACTTTTTAAGAAATTCCAAATGCACTTAAGCTTCAAATTACAGGAAAGCAATATTTCCAACGGAAGGGCACCAAGCTGGTATGATGTATGTGCCAAGATGCTGACTTCTTGAACCAGAGATTTCCAAAGCTAAAGGATTAGTATTTCAGGATGAGCTGGAGTTCAAATTCACTTCAGCTGTTAACTATTTCAGTGAAGGAAATACATGCTGAAGTAACTGGAAAGCACATATATAATTAAAGCAGACCACTCAAAGGAAAAGTGGATAGTTAGACAGCATGGCTTATGTCACACATGACCATTTTAGGGAACTCAGAGATGCCTTGGAAGTTTGAGAATTTTGTGAGATTTAGGCCTGTAAATCAGAAGGAGAATACCAAAGGTGTTCAAATAAAAAAACACTTTGGAAAGCTGGAATAAGTTGTTTGGTCTAAAGAGAAGTAGAAGGCAAACTAAGGTAAGACAGTGTCTGAAACAAGACATGATAAACTCTACCATTAGCATTCTTTGTTTCATAAGCTGAAGTGCTGTCCCACATACCATACAAGGAATTAAACTCTAATAACCCTCAGCTCTGTGTTTTTGCATTCTACCTAACCAAAGTCAAGAAGGAGTACTTCAGTTAGTCAATAACACATTATAGAAAATGCTAATGTGTGAAAGGCATTGAGGCTAACCCATCCAATGTGGGTGAAAAGGCAAAAGCATGTGGAAGCAAAGAAAGAAAGCTCCTGAGAGATTAAGCATAGGCTTGCTAAATACATTCCAGAGGAGGGAAAAAGATGTGACCTTTTCATAATGTACTTGGGCTAAATGCAGTGCAGGAGGGAAAGGGTAAGGCACTTAGTAGAACACTTGTGCGGTCAGATAGCATTGCTGCAAAAGCTAGAGTGACTTACTGTAATCAGGTCTCTGGATAGTACATGCCTTCCCTTGACTCAAATCTTTGCAGATGTCTCAAAGAAACCTTGATGGAAAGGAATGGGCTAATACAGGTTAATCGTGTTCTTCAATACAACATGCTCAGATACTTGAGGGGAGTGTTAGGAGAACAGGCATACATTCTTATATAAAATAAATGCAGTTATATTTATCTGCTTCTCTTCAGTGTGCTTCCCTTATCCAAATATCCTCCTTGCCACATCACAGAATTGTAGTGATTGGAAGGCACCTCTAGAGATAACCTAGTCCAATCCTCTGCTAACACAGGTACACCTAAATCAGGTTGCACAGAAATATGTCTAAATGGCTTCTGAAATTGTCCAGAAGAGAAGACTCTACAGCCTCTCTGGCAGCCTGTTCCAGTGCTCCACCATCCTCACAGTTTAAAAGCTTCCGTGTAATTTCAAGTGAAACTTCCTGTGTTCTGCTTTGTACCCATTTGTTCCTTCTTCTATCACTGACCACCACTGAAAAGAACACAGCCTTACCATCATGACCTCCATCCCTTAGACATTTATATCCATTTATAAGAGCCCTTCTCAGTCTTTTCTTTTCCAGGCTAAAGAGCCTCTCTTCATAAGAGAGATGCTCGAGTCCCCTCAGCATCTTTGTGGGCTCTGTTGGCCTCTCTCCATTAGTTCCCTGCACCTCTTGAACTGGAGAGCCCAGAACTGGACACAGTACTCTAGATGTGGTCTCAATGGGGAGAATAGAGAGGGAGGAGAATCTCAACCTGCTGTCCACATCCTTTTTAATGCATCACAGAATATCATTTGCCTTCTTGGCCACAAGGGCACATTGCTGGCTCATGGTGAAATTGTTGTCCACCAGCATTTCCATTTGTCAGTCTTAATCACTAGGCTAAACACAAGAGCAGTCTTGCCTGGAATTTTGCACTAGTGAAATACTTTAATGATGAGTATCTGGAGCTAGCTGGAAGCTGCTCAGCAAAGCTAGCTAGCCTGCATGAGGATAACTGAATCACAATTAAAATAGTTTTCAAACCACCATGGTTAACTTGCAAATTATTATGCTGGCTGATTTGCACCACCAAAACTTTTGATTTAAACTGATTTCAAACCACCAGCTTTCAGAACACTAGAGAGTTAAGAAACTGAGCATTGACTCAGATATTGTGGCACACCATGAACTTAAAAATTTTGTAAGACTTTCAATGTAAAATTGCTTTAAATGTGTTCAGTTCTTCTTCCTCATGTTGGAAAGACTTTTGGCTAGTCTAAATGTGCAGTTACTGTGATTCAAGATAGCTGTGTGACAAGTTATCACACGTTGTCATTTCAACGTTTACTACGCAGCTAACACACAAAGAAAGTAATTGTAGTCACAAATTAGTCACACAATCACATGCTTAAAATCTGGTTCTGACTCTCCAAGTGTGCTGGCTTGTTTCTAAGGAAACAACACCACCATAAAAAAATATCCACTTAAATTTACAGGTAGGATCTGACCACTTTGTAGAACACTAGTAGTGGAAAGAGGCCTTAAAACCGAGTGGTTGACAGTTCCTCTCATCACAAGAGCAAGAGAGAAAAACTGCAGATTGGTATCTGACCTGTTACATTTAGGAGTTTGTTTCCATGCCTCACGGTACTGGTATTATTCACATGAAACACTAAGGACCTGATTCTTCACTCAGGATGAGGGGATTGCGTCCACCATCAGTAAGTTTGTGGACAACTCCAAGTTTGGAGCATGTGTTGATCTGTTAGAGGGCAGAAGGGCTCTGCAGAGGGACCTCGACAGGCTGGACAGATGGGCACAGTCCAACACCATAAGTTTTAACAAGTCCAAGTGCCAGGTTCTGCACTTTGGCCACAATAACCCCAAGTAGCATATATGCTGGGGACAGAGCTACAGGCTGGAGAGCAGCCAAAAAGAAAGGGACCTGGAGGTACTGGTCGACAGGTGACTGAACATGAGCCAGCAGTGTGCCCAGGTGCCCAAGAAAGTCAATGGCATCCTGGCCTGTATCAGGAATAGTGTGGCCAGCAGGACCAGGCAAGTCATTCTGCTCCTGTACTCAGTACTGGTCAGGCCACACCTTGAGGACTGTGTCCAGTTCTGGGCACATCAGTTTAAGAAAGATGTTGAGGTGCTTGAATGTGTCCAGAGAAGGGCACCAAGGCTGGTGAGGGGGCTGGAGCACAGCCCTACAATGAGCAGCTGAGGGAGTTGAGGCTGTTCATCCTGGAGAAGAAGAGGCTCAGGGGAGACCTCATTGCTGTCCACAACTACCTGAAAGGAGGTTGTAGCCAGGCGGGGGTTGGTCTCTTTTGTCAGGTACCCAGTGACAGAACAAGAGGACCTAGTCTCAAACTGCACCAGAGCAGGTTTAGGCTGGATGTTAGGAAGAAGTTCTTCATGGAAAGAGTGATTTGCCATTGGAATGGGCTGCCCAGGGAGGTGATGGAGTCCCCATCCCTGGAGGTATTTAAAAGGAGGCTGGATGAGGCACTTAGTGCCATGGTTTAGTTAATTAGAAGGGTTAAGTGACAGACAGGACCCCATGATCTTAGAGGGGACCCCAACCTGATTAATTCTGTGATTCTGTGAAATTTCTGTGGTTTAAAATCAGCCCAATTTTGTGCAAAAGAACTGAATTGAGCTCTTAGAGCATCACCCAGCACCACGGAGTGATGAATTATATAACATTAACAAATCTTATAACTCCTCAGTAAATGAGAATTTAATGACAAAGCCTCAATAGGCTCAGCAACTCAGGTAAGTGCCACAAAGTCAGCTTGTTTATCCACAGATTATCTGAATTATTCAGGCCTCCTGGGTTTTCAAAACTGAGCTGGAAGTCTTGCACAGATAGACTTTGTGAATTGTGTGTACAGTAACAAGAAAAAAATATTCCCAGAGAAACTTGACAAGACAAAATATCCCTGGTAACAACAACAACAACTATTTTTCACTACAGGAAGTGATCTTGTCAATCAACTAAGACTATGGTGAAAATGCTCCTGAAATACCTTCTTATAGTAGTCCAGGAGGCAATTAATGGTCTTTCCTCACAAGTGAGAAACACATTCTTACAATTAGAAAGAAAAATATTGAAGAGGATAACTATTTTTCACAATACAGATTTAAATGAAACCTTCTTGGCATGGAAAGAACTAGCACTGGAAACACAAAGCTATCAAAGAGCTGAGGCCCTCTCCACAGGCATTCTTACAGCCTGAAATGAAGCCCTCTGACACTACTGACAGTCTATTTTTTCCATTTAACCTTATTGGTCTTTGAACTTGGTTCTAGTTAGGGCACCAGGTAGTTGATATCTAAATATTCTACTGCATCCTGCTTACAGCAGAATGAATTATGACAGCTAAGGCATATGAGTGACTAAAATGAACAGTTTTGACTCCAAGATTTCCAGAATATAAAGATAATTGTGGCCAATGAAGGACATTACTTGTAGTCTTTCACCTGTACTAGCCCTTCCTCTTCCTTCTTTAAATTCTGTTTAACAGTGAGTCTGAAAATGTAAGATTTCAAAGGCTAGGGTAAAGAAAAGGTAGAGTTTATGCATAAATGGAAATTAGTAGTTGTTCAATTTTACCTAAAATCAATAATCTAACTTCCCTTGGAACATTTCCTGTAAAGATGCTAACTCAGATTCTTATCAAGGACTCTAGAAGTGATGATGAAGTGGACTGCAAGAAGGGAAAAAAACTTCCAAATTAACATTTCTAGTAAGAGAAGAGAATTTGAGGTGATGGAATTCTAAGTGATTTGGATAAAAGCTTACCTGAATAGCTGAAGCCTGATAATAACAGATACTGATAATAGACTTTCCACTATAGACAAAGCATTAAAAATAATTTGCTAGTTAAAGAAAAAATGTTATTGTTGATTAAGAATCAAAATATTTTAAGTCTCCTGCTTTAGGTCATAAATCACTCAGCTATGAGTTAGCTTTCAGTTCACATGACCTGTAATAGTCACTTCTTTGATTTGAGGGGTTCTTGGTCTATTGTGCTCCACTTTAAAATGAAAAATAAGGACAATAATGGAGGCTGAATGCAGAAAACAGTGAAAGGAGTAAATAATTGTCATTCTTTGTTCAAGGAGGTAAAACTTAGTGGTAATAAACAATTCTAGAAAGCTCTTATGTTCAGCAAAGTAAAATTGTATTTTACATATTGCTTAGAGTGGTAAATTCATTTAACTTTGAAATACTTATGAGAAAAGAAAACTAGGAATCAAGTTCTTAATGTTGTATGGATGTTCCATCATTGACCTCCATGTCTTGAGTAACTGATGGATCATCCTGCATTTCAATTTTCAATAAAATCATAAAAGTAGGTCACTAAAGTACAGGGTCACAAGAATTTTTAGACATATTAAAGAGAAGAATGATTGTTTTCATAAAAGAGGAGTTTCTCAAGCAATAAGACTTGAGACAAAAAAATAATACTAATCAATGTGCTGTATCCAAAGAGGTCCAATAATGAGTTTCAGTTACATTTATACTACAACATTCCTTGTTTATTGGTCAGCATGAACTACAGCTTATGAACCTACTGATTCAGTAGAAATAATCAAGTGTCTTCAATAAAAGATGAATGGGATTTTCCAAGGCTTTATGAAACTACATAGATGCAACATACAAACTTATTTCCTGACAGTAGGTTCACATTATTGCTGACTTTAGAATACCTTTTTGTAGTATAAAGGCCAATTACAAAAGAATTAGTATGTTTTCCATTACTTAAAATCTCTGGAGAGAGAAATTTATCACAAATACTTTTCCACTTTTTAAG
Source organism: Tricholaema leucomelas (assembly GCA_013400475.1). Lineage (NCBI taxonomy): Eukaryota > Metazoa > Chordata > Aves > Piciformes > Lybiidae > Tricholaema lacrymosa > Tricholaema leucomelas. The sequence continues at coordinate 3,305,877 of WAAF01016144.1, read as the reverse complement.
AGTTTGCGAATGGTATTTGTATCTGAAGTCTGTGAATGGTACCTGTATCCAAAATCCTTCCAATTCTAGTACACTGTGTTTACCACATCTGCAAGTAGTTGCCAAAACACATACATTTAGATTTACTCTGACTTAAAAACAAACAAACAAACAACAAAAAAACCCCCACCAAACTAAAAAATAAGCAAACCTATATCAGGCATTAGTCTGATATTGATACACTGATTCATAGGAATTTTATTTGTCAATGAATAAAAATTCATAACTCTTTAGCAGAGTTTTGTGTTGGTTTTTTTTTTTGTTTGATCAGTTGTTGCTGATTTGTTGTTGCTCTTTTGGTTTGGGGTTTGTTTTTTTATTCAATGACAAATTCCTAATCTTGTTCAAATACATAGCAGCATTTCTGCTGGTGCTAACAGCATAGAATAGATCCTGTCAGTGCTGTCACCAATGCTGGGAAATTGCTCCTAACTGCAGTAGCAGGCAGGTCAGCTACTTGTGAGAAACGTGCAAGCTACTGATTACTATTGGCTCACTTACTCACTTGTGCGCCACACAGTATGAACTGCATCCTATTGGCAAAACCTTCACATGTACTGCAACTCATGTAGCTGGGTAGTAGGGAGCAGTCTTAACATGGTAATATATATTACTGAAGAGTCAATAGAGCTTTCAAGAGTATCATAACAGGTAAGCTACAGAACTAATGAGCTGTGCTATTAAGCTTAGACATTTCTGAAAACATGATTTAGCAAATGCTTTTTATTTTTACTTCATTCCTTTAGGGACATCCCCCAACACTGGAATGTTGATATAAAGAATTTATATTGTAATGAATCATCTCCTAAAAATATTTATATGCTATCTCAGGTTTCAAAAAAAAATACTGTAAGTTGTAAAACACATCCAACATGATGTCTTTTTGCTAATGGGATCAACAGAATACATTAAGTGCATCACAAAACTGTAATGGAAAAAGTATGTGATTATTTGTAGTCCACACTAATATTTTCAATAATGCATGGGAAATATATTATATAACATTCATTATTCATACACTTTTCTCCTACATGCACCTGAAAATGGAATGGTTCACTTTGCCTTAGGAATTTTTGATATGGTGTGTTCTCTGCCATTAACTTTCATGCTAATTGTAAAGTCAGTCAATTGCATGGCAATTTCTCCTGGTGGATAATTAATTTTCTTTATCTATGTCCTTTTTTCTTTCTCTTTTTCTGGATACTTGAACAGAAAATAGAGATTTCTAGTATTCCTACCATGCACTGTTTCTCTGAAGATTAATTTTTCAGATGAAGTCTGCAGAAGTAACCTGTTAGACATGTCTCTGTCAATAGTTTTATGACTGAAGGAAGACTGCCATTCAATGAATGACAACACATACATCTGATAACATAGCCAGCTTTGGCATAGTATTACCTCTGCTGCTTAAGCCTAGTATGCATTGTGAAATGGCAAGAAGGAGGGAAAGTTCTGGTGTAAAATGCACACTTACATTACTAGCATTACAGACGTACCTTAATGCTTAGATCTGAAACTGGAGGTCATCATTAACTCAATTTCTGCAGTCTTACAAGTATTATTTGGTTTGCTTTGAATGAATGTTTAGAAATGTGGCAGTGAATTATTGCTACTTCTGCATCAAATAGCATTATCATATAAATGAAACTCTAGTCTATTTTTTATTCATTAATATATGGAATTTTATTCATTAATATAAGGAATTGGCTGGATGGTCGCATGCAGAGAGTGGTGATCAATGGCACAATGTCCACCTGGCAACTGGTGACAAGTGGTGTTCCTCAGGGGTCAGTGCTGGGACCAGTGCTCTTTAACATCTTTGTCAGTGATATGGACAGAGGAATTGAGTGCACCCTCAGTAAGTTTGCAGATGACACCAAGCTGTGTGGCGCAGCTGACTTGCTGGATGGCAGGGATGCCATCCAGAGGGACCTGGACAGGCTGGAGAGGTGGGCCCAGGCCAACCTCATGACGTTTAACAAGGCCAAGTGTAAGGTCCTGCACCTGGGTCGGTGCAATCCCAGGCACAGATACAGGCTGGGTGATGAATGGCTGGAGAGCAGCCCTGAGGAGAAGGACCTGGGGGTCTGGGTCGACGAGAAGCTCAACATGAGCCGGCAGTGTGCACATGCAGCCCAGACAGCCAACCGAGTGCTGGGCTGCATCAAGAGAAGTGTGGCCAGCAGGGCAAGGGAGGTGATTCTCCCCCTTTACTCTGCTCTCGTCAGACCCCACCTGGAGTACTGTGTGCAGTTCTGGAGCCCCCAATACAAGAAGGACATGGAACTGCTGGAGCGGGTCCAAAGGAGAGCCACGAAGATGATCAGAGGGCTGGAGCACCTCTGCTATGAGGACAGGCTGAGAGAGTTGGGGCTCTTCAGCCTGGAGAGGAGAAGGCTTCGAGGAGACCTTATAGTGGCTTTCCAGTATTTGAAGGGAGCCTACAGGAAAGCTGGGGAGGGACTATTTACACGGTCTAGTAATGTTAGGACGAGGGGGAATGGGTTTAAGCTGGAAGAGGGGAGATTCCGACTGGATGTCAGGAGGAAGTTCTTTACAGTGAGGGTGGTAAGGCACTGGAACAGGTTGCCCAGGGAGGTTGTGGATGCTTCCTCCCTGGAGGTGTTTAAGGCCAGGCTGGATGAGGCCTTAAGTAACCTGCTCTAGTGGGAGGTGTCCCTGCCTATGGCAGGGGGTTGGAGCTGGATGATCCTTGAGGTCCCTTCCAACCTAAACCATTCTATGATTCTATGATTCTATATGGGGTTAAATACATTTTAAGTTCTTGGACAATTTGGGGAAAAATTGCCACCCTGACCAGCTGCTACTTTAAAGTAGAGTCTGAATTCTTGCAAATCATTATAAGCTGCTTTGAAAAAAATCCAAATTACTTTGTTTGCTTTTAATTGTAGAAAATCCGTTGTTCTTACAGCCTTGACAATGATCCGTGATGATTCTTGCTGTCCCAGCCAAGATCCATACAGGATTTTATACTTATATAGCCTTTACATGTGATACAGTGTGCAGGATTTGGTTACAGACCTAGGGGGGCTTTCACATGGCTACTCATACAGCAAAAAGAATAAATTGTGAAAAGGCAATCAGGTCAGGATATTTTGACACATCTTTTGATGAATCACGTCATCCAAAATGGTCAACTTTTTGAAGCAACATTTATCAGACATTCTTCATTGTGCTATTACAACTAAAAGCTTTCAGTTTTCTCTTCCACAAAAGACAGATGTTACTGAGGGTTATCAGAAAAGAGGCTTTTAAAAACACACACATCTCCTCCCTACCCAGCCTCCAACACTCAAATCAGAGAACAGTTCATACTAAAACAAACAAAACACCTAAAGATACATAACAGGTTTTCCAATGAACCATTTAGTTAGCATCCATAGCATTGTAATCCCTACCACTGCAAGGATTTGTTCTTGAAAGGCAAGGTAGTAGTCACAGCTCTCATATACTTTAATTTAAAAGAGCAACTGCAACAAAATGCTCTGCTTGAGCACTGTCAAGATATAGTAAATGGGAGTGAATCAGAAGACACTGGTGTCAGATGTATAAGTCTGATGTGGGAACAGAGCTTTTAAAGGCTGCAGACCTGCCTTCCTGTTGTCCTTGTAGTAGTTTTGTGCAGTGTCTATCAAAATCAGAGCTGGAAAACAGTGAGTTACACTGTAGGGACACAAATGGCTACATAGACTATAAAGCAGAAGTGAAACTGTTGCAAGCAGCAATGTGGAGCAGAAAACTAGCAATTTCTGATACCGCATTTTGTGGGTTAGACTCCCTGAACAATTCTTCAGAAAAGATATTTTCATTAAATCTTATGGCATCACCTCAGCTTTTCTCATCTTTTTATAACCATTAGCCTTATCAAAGCATAAAACTCTTTCCACCACCCACTTCTCATTCAGTGTGGAGCAACACAGAACAAAGAAATGTCAGGTACCAAGTGCTGATGAGGAAAGGTCTACATAAGGTCTACCTTAACAGAAAATCATATGCATACCTATATATAAGTTCGTTCTTAATTATATAGCTAACATGAGTTCTGATAGCAGTTTTAGAAAGTGTTGGAATAAATCTATGCTGTGCCCTAGGAAAATCACCTATTCCGCTCTTGGATTTGCCTACATCTCATATTTGCAACAGGCCAACTCTTGTCTTTTGTGATGACTTGTTGAGCATATGCACTAAGTTTGAGCTGCATCACTTACTGGTTTAGGTCTTGCTTTTTGGAAAACACATGAAAGTTTTGTCAGAACAAATCTACTAACTGCTAGTCCTCATCCAGAATTTTCAGGCTGCTGTGTATCAGAATTACTCTGCTCAGAATAAGCTGTCATCTCTTATGTTTTACAATAAAATAGACAAAAATCTTGCTGGCCTTAAGTTTCCAAAACCACATGCATGCCCTCATTTGAATCAAGCCTGCATAAGAAATTAAAAACCACTTTTGTGTGTGTGTGTGCAAAGCAGGTGAAACTCTCCAAGACAAGTAACATTCAAATAGAATGAAAGATAACTGTAAAAAAAAAACAATTACTAGAAAGTTTCCTATCCTGTGAAGTTATTGATCAGTTTTCATCACCCCTATGAAAATGACAAGTGTGTTTAAACTAAAAAAAATAAATCTTCTTAACAAGCTGAATTACTTTTTTACTGAGGTGACAGTCCTTGTATATGACCTTGTAGCCTTACCAAGCGAGACAAGACAATCTGTTCTATATGAGTGGCTTTTTCTTTCTGCTAACTTCCCTCTGTTTCCACCTGCATACTGTTTTGTTTTTTAAACGCAAGAAAATAATTTCCATTTTTAAATTATCATACTGGCTTTTCACAGAACCTATTTTCCACATGTTAAAGTTTCTAAATCAGAACCATAGCCCTCTACATCTCAGATAATAAGTTACTCTTTCTTCTTTCTCTCAGGTAAGACTCTGATTCCTTTTTTCCCTCCCATCACACATTATTTAACCATTTTGCTGGCTCTATGCTGGTTTCTTCAGTAATTCAACATCATTACTCTAGCTCCTTCCAGTGGTAAATCATAATGTTCAACAAGGAAAGAATAGAGATTTTAATATATCTTTAATAATTTTGCTCTAGAGAAGCCAAATGACTGTCTTTTAAAGCAAGTCTTTCTGCTTGTCCTAGTTGTGTCAAAGGTAAAGGGTGAATGAAGTTCAAAGGTATAGCTCAGCTTCATTCACAATTCCACCACACTGTGGTTAAGTAGTTAATGCTGCCATTTCATTTCTATAGAAATATAGTCTGAGATTTTTTTTTTCTTTCTACTATAGTACAGTAAGAGTAAAAGCATGAACAGGATAACAGGAGATTTGTGTTTCAGGCCTAACTCAAAAAGAGGAAAATAACTTGGGATAAATACATGGCCTATGATTCTGAGAATTATGTGCCTTTTTAGTTTCCAAATAAAGGAATAAATAAACAATCAACATTTAAGCATTAAAAAAAAAAACACACACACTTGATGATTACCTCACTTTAGATTCATGTATATTTGAGAAACTCTGATGAATAGAAAGACAAAATCTAAACTAATCTGTTACAATCCAGAATTAAAACAAAAAAGAAATCCCAATCCAACATAAGAATAAATACTAAAAATAAGCTTCAATCTTATCAAAGTACCTCTGAGACAACATTATAAGAGAAATTTGGAGTATTGTTGATTACATTTCTGAAAAACATTAAAGTAAAATAAACTTTTTTAAAGAGGATAAATCAGGATCTGAAGAAACAATTCATTACAGAACTGCAGGCACATTAACAATGTTCAGCAGTTCTGCAATCACAGCCATAAACTGTCAGCAGAGAATATATGTGATCATTTATTTGATTATAAAGTACCTGAGAGTGTTCAGCAGGTCAGATTTTTCAGCTGGCTGAGTTTTCTAATAGCTCTTCTCAATCAAGGGATTGTGCTGCACAGCGGAACACTAAGCACAAATACGAGGAGGATGGAGGTCACTGACCCATCTATTTAAATGAAAAAGGACTGTCCACAGCACCTCTACAGATGATACTTCCTACAGGTTTCTGTTCAATATCTTTACTTTTACTGTTAGCATATAAATGTGGACCCCTATCATTAGATGCAGTGGCATAGTAAACTGGAGTCAAACACATAGGGAATCTTTGGGCTGAAGAGTAATTTGACCTCTGTATGATTTAGACTCCAATTCTTTATAAGATTATGCCTAAATGTATCTACATGTAAAATGCTGCTACAATTAATCGCTATGTGCAAGTAAGTCAAGGGATCTGGTGAAAGAACATTTACTTCATGTCTTACAAATCACTTGAATCTGTTTCTTAGTGATCAAACCCTACTTAGCCCTTCTGTATTAGCTATGCTTAAATTAAAAAGCTGTCTGTCTGTTTTGCTTCACAAGTCACATTTATCATTCATCAGGAAAATTATTCAGCTGACTCATCAAAATGAGCCACACCACCCAAAGAACTGTAAGTCTCTTGTACTAGAGGGCCTTAGGGGCAGATTCAAGGAAAAGGTGCGGACTTTTAAAAGGCGTTCAAACGCCTCAACTCCTCCTGAGTTCAAAATCAGGATCTTGAAAATTTGTTCAGCTGATACTAGAGAAGAATGAACTCCAAAATTCCTGTATCTTTATTTTAAACTTCAAGTTAGACCAACTTTGATCAGGACTGAGTAAGACACAGAATCATAGAACGGCTTAGGTTGGAAGAGACCTCAAAGATCATCCAGTTCCAACCCCCCGCCATAGGAAGGGACACGTCCCTCTAGAACAGGTCACTCAAGGCCTCATCCAACCTGGCCTTGAACACCCCCAGGGAGAGAGCATCACACAAATCAGGAACGGGAAGATCATGAGCATCTAAAGTATATTTTGTAAGGAGTGTTATACTATGGAGTCTACCCAAATCTACAAATAGCCATCTCTGAGGGCAGGAAGCTACTTCTGATACACTTTTCCTGCTTGCCTCATCTGCTGAAAATAATTCAGCATGTGGTAAGGGGAAAAACAGGGCCCCAGACACTTCAAAAAGGAGCATGGCTGCTCATTTAAGCACAGTAACTGCTAGAGTAGTTGCAGAAAACTCAAAGGTGTGATTCCCTCAGCCCTCTGCTTACCTTTCCTCCCTCCGGATCTCCGCTTTCTGCTGCTCACAGCTGGCCGTGAGCGGGCGGCCACGAGGAGCTGCCTCACGCAAGCGGCCGCAGCGCGAGCGCTCCGGCGCCCCTGTGAGGATGTCGTCGTGCAGGGAGAGGGCCGGAGGGAAAAGCCTTGGGCCGGGGAGTTCTGCCCTTCCTTCTCCAGGGAACGCTAGGCTTCTCCTTCAGAATAGGAAGAGATGTCGAGTAAGGTGAGATCTGTGGTTGTAGCAGCTGCCTGAATTGTTTAAATGCTTGCTTGTTGTAAAATGCCTGTGTTCCCGTGGTTTGCTGAGGAGGACAACACAGGTGGTGGAAGAGAATGCAGCTGAAGCTTGACCTGTCCTGCAATGATGGGAGAAGTGGTGGGTAATGGGTGTCTCTTTGCAGGCCATTATCAAGCAGGACACTTCGTGCTGCTTTTGGTATCAAGGAGCAGCCTCAGAGTCAAGTTTTGGAGGGAGGTTGATGCTGCCTGTGCCTTCAGAGCACTGTGCCTGGCTCAGTGCATTGCTCTGAAGTATGGCTGCAGGAACAGACCTCTGCACAGGCATGCAGGCAGAGGTTGCTTTTCAGAGCTCTTTATTTAATGGTTCATTTAGGAGCTCTGAAAGTTCTTTTGCATCTTGGTTGTTTCCCTGAGTTTATTTCTCAGGTTTTAACTGGTTTTAACTGCAGATGATAGAAGTCTGGTACACCCCTTAGAGGAAAGGTAAGGCTTTGGTTGCCTCAAGATAAGGTTTGGCATTAGGGGCTAATGTTGGCACTAGCACTAGGGTTAGGATTGGTTTAGGGTTAGAGTGCCCTTAGGGTTAGGTTAGATTTTTGGGTTAGGGTTAATGTTAAGGTTTCGGTTTTAGGGTCAGGTTTAGGGGTTACACGTAAGAGTTTGGGTTAATGCTTAGGTTTATCTTGGAAAAGTATCATGGCGATACCAAGGTTCCTTTGAAAAGCTGCTTCTGAATTCTTGTTTTACAGTTACCAAAGGTTGATCTTGTCTGTTCTCTTCTAGAAATAGCTTAGTCTGAAAGTGAAATAATTTCTGCTTTCCTTATCTACTGTCTGCCTCAGCCAGGCTACAGTGGGACTTTGAGGAATACTCAGTTCATTTGACTGCTAAAGCTGACATAGCAGACCAAATCTTCCCTTTTGGTGTTCTTAGAGTTATTTTTTATCATCAAAGCAAATATTAAAGCATGTATTGTAGTCTGCATTTGTGTCATAACACAGCAAGTGTAAAGAAAGTGACATTCTCTTTCCCTGGCTTATAGTCAGTGTAATCCTTATATTAAAAAAAAAAAAAAGTATTCCAAGATCAGTCTTCTAGACTTTTTTTAACCTGCTGGTATGTTCTTTAAAACTCTTCTTTTTCACAGAAATCCACAGCAAGTGTGTCTTGCAGTGGAAATTAAGAAGAGCAGGCATTGTTCAAAATGAATCTGTATTTTTGTATTTCCAGCTCCTATGTTTATGTTCTTGTTAAGGAAACAGGAGGGGATGGATGCTTTTTTCCCCCTGTAAACTTCACTCTAATAACATAGCTCAAAGAATCAACAACAGTGTGGCTGGTAGTGGTAAGCTTGCATATTCAGCTCAGGCAGCGACCCAGGAGCCAGAGTGAATGATACTCAGAAGAGCTCTGAGACCAGTTTAGTCTGTGGTGATTTCTGGTTTTCATTGTGTTTGACATTTTTGAGACTGAAGTTTGTTACAGTCTAGAAGTTTACAGCACAGGGATGGAGAAAGGAAATCTTCTGACAGTATTAAAAAAAAAGACTTTTTGAAGGAAATGAGTGAGGAATTGAAACAGCCAGGTTTGGAAGCTTTTTGTTAGGTAGTTGCAATAAATTATTCTTTTGTGATACAGTCAAATGAAATATGTACACAGAATCCTTAGAACTTCAAAATATAAACAAATAATTATACTTTTCTTTAACTTAGTATGAAAAAGCTGTCAGGATAGCTTTTGATGTGTACAATTGCACAATGCAACTACCAGATACTACTGAAGTTTCATATACATTTTTACCTTATTTTACTAATTTGAAGTTTTGACATCTCTGTCACTTGATGACAAATGGAAGTATTAAAAATAGGCTATGGCTTTCTTGTAGCTTTTTGTTTTTTTATTCTGTAAAGGAACTGTGCTATCTTTGTGAATAACCTTTCTAGTATAGGAAATATTCTTAGTGCTCAGAGGTAACAAAAAGAGTGTCATTCTAATAATTACATGCTGTTTGCAACAATTATAGCCCTCAAAATGTAATTCAGTCTGTGGGAAGATCATATGTCCATGTGAAACTCCATTGACTTAATGGGTTTTACATTGGTATAAAGATCAATTTGCATGTCTTAGATTATGAAGTCAAGCTAATGTGCACGTCCCATAAACATTTAAAAAGGAATAGTTAGTCTGTGTTTATCAAGTGTACATTTGCTCAGCAATACTGAAATTGTGAAACTTCTTGCTTGAAGTTGCAGAGGCAGAGAGTGTAAATTAGGGTTAAGCAATTTCACATTGGGAAAGAACATCAGGGATGTAGAGCCTCTGAATAAGGCTTTATACGAATGCCACCAACTACTGGTATTTGGAGGATTATGTTGTGTTTGTCCTCTTCCTGAAATTCACTGTGAACCTTACTGGATACTACCAAGATTCAGTAGTTGTGAAAGGAAAATTTTCAGTCTCGTGGAAGAAGGCAGGGACAAAGAAACTGGATACAACTTGCCTAGGGAAGTAGAAGAAGAGCTGATGAAAGGAAAATGGATAAAGTTAAAAGAATCTAAAATTTTAAATTAAGAAATAAATGAGAGTGCATTAGACATAATGGGGAGGGATTGTAATGACAGGACAAGGGATAATGGGTTTAAACTTGAAGAGGGGAGGTTTAAACTAGATGTTAGGAAGAAGTTCTTTACAGTGAGGGTGATGAAACATTGGAACAGGTTGCCCCTCCCTGGAAGTGTTCAAGGCCAGGTTGGATGAGGCCTTGAGCAACCTGTTCTAGCAGGAGGTGTCCCTGCCTATGGCAGAGGCTTGGAACTGGATGATCCTTGAGGTCACTTCCAACCTAAACCATTCTATGATTCTATACAGTATTGGACTTGATGGGTGTTGAACTTGTCTTCTATGACTTTCCACTGGAAGAGACCAAGCAAAGAGATGTGGGAAAGGCTTACTTTATATTAATGTTGTTCCACATTTAATTTTCAAAACTACTATTTTTTTCAGAGGTGTCACAAACACCTCATAACATTTTCTTGAAGTAGTGTTATGAGCTTGTCACCAGATAGAAAATAAGAGGCTATAACTTAGTATGCAACTCAGTTGTGTTTTCAAGCATCTATTTGAAATCAAAGGACTTGTTGTGTATTATTTGCAATCGTATTTCTATTTATACCATCAGCTTGGAAGTATTACTCATGAGTATGTGGTAGATAACAGACTTTATGCATACTTACATTGTATATCCCAAAAAACCAAGGTACATCTGGAATAATGGGAAAAAAACGTTTATTGTTTAAAGTGCAAAGAAGGAATTCTTAACATATTTAGTCTTTCATTTGTTCTTGTGTAATATCAGAATGCCATCAGCCAAAATAGTTATTACAAAGCATATAGGCACACTTCTGAGCAGTGAGGGGATTGAATATACCCATCAACAGCTCACTGGAGGCTGACTGCAGAGTCTATAATTACCTAAGGCTGAAATTCTGAATCTATCATTCTTTATCATTTGCTACCACGCAGAAGAGGTGACTTGTACATTACTTGTTTAAATAACTGAGTCACTGTTACAGCAGTAGTTCTGTATATCTCTGGGTCAGTCCAACAAATTGAATGTGGCAGTGTATTGCAGTGTATAACTGCATCCCAATCCCATGTCACTGCTCATATTTTCTGTTCTAAGGTGCTTTGCAGGTTGACAGAGTTTGCATCATCGTTTAAGAAAGAAAAATTAAGCACAGAAATCTGCATTTGAAAATGCAGAGCTGGAAACAGAATTTTAGAACTCTGATTTAAAGTCAGGCCTTGTGAAGACTTGAAGGTACTTTGATCCAAACCAAAGCCTGAGACAAAGCTGGAATTAAAAAGGCTTTCCATTGGTTTCATCAGTTAGAGTTTAAATATATTTAATTTTTTAAAACATCTTTTTCTCTTGTTGTAGTGTTTGTTTATTTTTGCTTTTATCTCTTCAGAATTCTCTGTAAAACAGAAAAAAAACGCAGAGAAATCTGCAAGTTTTTTACCTCATATTGTGTTTTTAACAATTGGGAATGACCCAATGTCTGCCTTTCTGGATTAATAACTACCTTCTTTTGATTAAATTTAAAGTATTATCTCCGACACCTCATGAAATGCTAGACACGAAGCAAAAGATAGGTACGGAATGATTGAGATCAGATGGTTCCACTTCTTGCCACTCTTGATGCTGATGTTAATGTTTTTTGGAAGCAACAAAACAGGAAATACGCTGGCATGAAAAGTAAGAAAAACACAATATACTTTGCAAACCTAAGAGTCAGTTCTTAAGGAGCAGATTTTTGCCAGTCTCACACTAATTAATTTTGTTAAGATATTAAAAACACTTATTCCTCTGCATGGTATCACAAAACTGCTTGATTTCCTTTTACTAATTTTTAATGTCACTTTGAGAAAATAGGTTAGCTGTGGGATGCCTATTGTGAAGTGCATAAGTGATCTTCTTTAGTCAGGCGAATCTATTTTCATATTGAAACTGTGAGTAACTTAAACTGTGTCATAAAAATATTATAAACTATTTTTATATGTTTATTTAGTTTGCTTTTCAGATTCTTAGTTTATCATGCAGAGGGTTCTGTTTTCTGCAGCTTGTTAAAACCTTTACACATCCCCTAAACCCTCTCATATTCAATGTAATCATCTCAGTAGAATGTGAGCACATTTCATGTCAGTGTTTGGCCTCTGAAGAGTTTATGAAGTGCAAAAAATGTACTGATTTACCTTAATTTTAGAGAGTACATAAGACCCTTTAAAATGAAATGGGTCAATAAACTAGATTGGTGCAAACCATAAGGAGCCCTGTTAAAATCTATGAATCTCATAGATGGAGAAGAGCAAAAAAAAATGCAGTTCCATGAATATTTTTAAGTAACATCTGGATTGCAGTACTAATGCATCACTTTCAGCCGTCATAATGGTGCAGCATGCACAGCTTAGTTCTTAATGCAGCAAACTTGTGACCAGCCTGAAGCTGAAGCAGTGTACTGGTAGAGATGATCATATAGGATGCTTGTGTAAGCAGGCTAGTATATTATGTATCCAAGATGGGATACCATAGTATTTGGGAACCAAAATGTGAGAGTTATTCTTAATTTCATGATGATATATATATACACCTTATAATAACAGTACCTGATGTCAGCCTCATTCATTTTTAGAAAAAAATCAGGTAAAACATGCAAAAGTGTGAATCAACTTAGTCTCTTGCCTAAAAAAGCTGATGGTCTAAAACAGGACTAGGCTTAAAAGCACAGTATGGAGTGGTTTCCTGAAACCACTCAGCAGAGAGTAGCACAGGTAGAACCCAGGCTCCTTGGCTTTCCCTTGAGTTAACAGACTTTTAAGCAGTCCTTTTCTAGCAAGCCCAAGCAAGACTGATGAAAGAGAATGCTAATGAGAAAGCACATTTCATAGTTATTTATTTAAAAGAGGAAAAAAAAAACAACACCCCAAAAACAGAGGATTGTACACTTAAATCTATCTCTCAGCAGCTGATTTCAAGCTCCACTGAGGCTAAAGAAGAAATAAAGTCATTTCAAACAGCTGCTTTTCGAACAACTAAAATAATTTCCTGACCAGAGCTGAATTTTAAAGCTCTTAAAACATCAACTTCCATCTGAAAATGAGAGTAAGAACAGCCAAGAAATTAAATGATTTACTACAAGACCATTTTTATTAGCAGTATGCCTCCCCACTGGCAATGCAACTTGCTAGCCTGGAGCAATTCACTTTTGTTCTGTAATGGGTTCCTTCCATGGCCTTCACTCAGAACAGCCAAGAGCAACAGAAGGAGCTTGTGCCTGACCTTTACTCCTAATAGGAAAGAGATAAAGCTATAGCAGTGGTTTCTTGCAGCGGTTTTACAATATACTGCAACAGCTCATTACATATGGCAGGCTGACCTATATATTGAATAGGTCAGCATTTCAGGCAACCTGTCTTCAGCCTTCCAAAATGTCCCATCAGCCTCTCTTTGTTTGTCATCTCTGGTTCTGCTTTGTTTTGTATGTTGTTGCTGTATGTTTTGCTGCAGACATACTGTGATATTCTCTTGTGTATGACTTTCTGTGTCTTTTAGGTCTTCTGTGCAGAGTTGTCACCCCAAATTCTTTTATGGTATCACTTTCACCAATTAGGGAAGATGTTCTTCCCTGCTTTTGGAGACGGAAGGACACTCCTATGAAAATACTGACACTGTCATAGCTGCAGTTCCATTCTAGAGAGAAAGGTCAGGACCCATGGACGAAATGAAGATCATACATTCACCTGGCTGGTTCATTTGTGGCACTAGGCACAAAGAGATGAAGCAGGGAAGAGGAGGGAGGTGGCATTCTTCTGTATCAGATTGAAACAATTTTTGTTGTTTCAGTATTATAATATGACTTGGTGATACTCTCACTTCATCAAGCAGAAATGTGGTGAAATGACACACTTGTTTTCCACTGAAGTCCAATATTTGCTGGACAAGCATGACAAAAGAAAGATAGAGCTGGGAATTTTACAATAGGGACAAAACGTAGGATATGAGATATATCACACCATTGTGAGGGATATATTACATCAGTGTGACCGAAACTTTTGAGATATCAGTTACTGAAGTTGCATTTGCACACATGCTGGCAGAGAGCTATCATGCTACACTGCTTTCTTTTTAAACAGGCCTAGTAGAAAAATGTCTCCAGCCAGCAAATATGAGTTAAGCACAGATGGGAACTTGGCCTGCAGCCATTTTATTGACCTGAAAGAAAGGTGCTTTTCAGAGCTAGAACTGTTTAAATAGTAACACTGTAAACACCAAGCACCCTTCTTTCTCCCCACCCTCCCCTTCTCCCTCCCACCCTTAAACATCAAGGCAGTCAAATGTCCAAAGCTGTTAATGTTAAGGTAAGAGGCAAAGCAGGAAAGTCACGAGCTTTAAGAGTGTGTGATCAAACTTGTATTCACATTTATAGCATTTCCCATCTTTGTTTTCCTGATCAAATACAAAAATATAAACACAGAGCTGACCAAAGTCGAATCCTTAGCAAATCTGTCACATAAGCATTTCACTCACAAGATCAAAGCTGTAAGTAGATATACAGCTACTTGGCATACCTTTTCTATGCTTCTCCATGATGGAGATGAGCAGAAAAGCAGCAACTGAGATGATCAACGGAAGCTAAAAGAAACGAATGAGACTAGCAGGACAGATGGCTCCAAGGCACAGTTTTCTTCACCCCAATTTCTAATTCAGCTGCCTTCATTTTATGTCACTTTTAACCAGGCTCTCTAGATAGCTCTCATTCAGGCTCTGTCTCTCTTCTTCAAGACAGATCACTCACAGATGTTTCAAGTTCATCTATACTTTACACAGATTTGCATTGCAGAAAATATACCTGCAATACAGAATCCTGATGCTGAGCTGACACCAAAAACCTGTATGAAATGTGTTAACTTCTTACATTTTTACATTGTTAATACTGTATTTCTTGCTTCTGTTTTGTTTTTCCTTTTGGCTAAATGTTGTATGACATTTTTAGGCTTTCACAATTTGAGAGAGTTGCTCAAGGGTTGCTTAGTGATTTCCCACAAATGGGAACACCAGTGAATTCTCCCAAAACATATCCAAGATATACTGAAGTATTCTTATTTAACTCCCTTAGGCTTTGGAAACCTATGCAGCTTTATATCCAGTCCTGGATGCATAGCATTGAACATAGCAGATAGAGGATATTTGCTCACTTTTAAGGCCTTTGTGCTGCCTAAACAATGACATTTCTGTAGAGATGGAAAATCTATTTTATCTATCCTGGAAGATAATACAAAAGGACTAAAATATAAGGTCTTGGGAAGACTAGAAATGCAACAACTCGCTTGAATCTGAGTGTGAACTGGGAGAGAAAATGTTGCTTAACTGTTCCTGCAGTAGGATAATGGGTGATAAATCAAGTGACAGTGCTTACGCTTAGTACATCCCTATATATCATAGAATCATAGAATCATAGAATGGTTTAGGTTGGAAGGGACCTCAAGGATCATCCAGCTCCACCCCCCTGCCACAGGCAGGGACACCTCCCACTAGAGCAGCTCGCCCAAGGCCTCATCCAGCCTGGCCTTAAACACCTCCAGGGAGGAAGCATCCACAACCTCCCT
>WAAF01016144.1:3194137-3290123 GCA_013400475.1 Tricholaema leucomelas | reverse complement strand
ATTTGTCAGGCATGATTTGCCCTTAGTGAAGCCATGCTGATTGCCGCCAGTCACCTCTGCCTGGTTTTCCATTTGCTTTTGCAGAGCCTTCAGGAGGATCTGCTCCATGATCTTTCCAGGCACAGAAGTGAGACTGACTGGTCTATAGTTTCCAGGGTCATCCTTTTTCCCTTTCTTGAAGATGGGTGTTATGTTCGCCCTTTTCCAGTCAGCAGGAACTTCACCAGTCTGCCATGACCTTTCAAACACAATGGACAGTGGTTTAGCAACTTCATCTGCCACTTCCTTCAGGACCCGTGGGTGGATCTCGTCAGGCCCCATGGATTTGTGCACATTCAGATTCCTTAGGTGCTCACGAACATGATATAATGTAGCATATATGAAATGCAGGATGATTCAATAGAGTATATTTTTCGTCTACTCTCTGGTAACCCAGCTAAGAACACTCTGCAGAAGGATGTACAAATCCAGAAGAAAGAGGTAACAGTTACCACCTGAAGTACCATAAACTGCATGTAGTCAGACTACAGCATCTTTTTTTCTTTACAGAGCCATTTAAAATTGAGGTACTAACAGTGCTTAGCTTATTAAAATTTTTATGTAGATGTAAATCTATTTCTAATAACTACAGGGAGGATGATGAGCAAGGTGGCTGATTCATATAAATAAAGAAGATAGCTTGGCCCAATAATTCAATGCTAGACTGTATGCATGAAAACAAACAGCTATTTGGCTTTAGGAGATTGTGAGGCTGGGGCCTGCAGACCCATCTCTTGAAAGGTCGTAACAAGATGAGACTACTGGCGGCTGGAAAGAGGAAGGAGTTCAGCTAGGGCAGACTTTAGGGGGAGTTAAAGAAGGCAGTCTTGATTATTCACACAGATTTGGGGGATTGATATACTGAATATAGATTTGGTAGTCTGAATCTCATCAGCCCTGTAAATTACATGTGAAAAACCTGTGATTGTTTGAATGCATCCATTTTTCACTGCCCACTGCAGGATGCCTCTGGGAACTGAGTAGTCTCTGAAAGCAAGAACCATCAGAGAGATCTGGGGAGATCTCAGTTTAGATGCTCAGAAACCTGGTTGCTCTTTAGAAGTATAGCATTCTTTTGCAAACTTACTTTTTGTATGATATATTTCTGAGTCATTACATGACCTGTCCTTAAATACAAGCATGGTCTTAGGGCCAATACAAGATTACAATGCAATTAGACTCTATAGTCTGTAAATAAACTCTGATTTTTAAATGCACTATTACTGGAAAGATATTTACTCAGCAGATGTTGTGAAGGTATCTGCTACTTTTACATTTTGTCATCTGACCTTATTCTGGCAGTTTGTAGATATACAGGTGTAAATTCTCCCTAAGTTGTTTACAATGCTAACAGCAAAACTATAAATTGAAGGTAATGCAAGAGGATGTATCTGAATTATTCAAGCATTTTCTAAAAATATTGCCTTTTTTTTTTCTCATTTAAACAGATCCTTCCTGTTTTCACCTCCTCCAATCACCAGCCAAAATTGTGCTTGAATCTATGGGTTTATTTGGCTCAGGAGTAGTAATCAAGTGTTTCAGTTATACTTAGTGAATAGGGTAAATAGTCCCTGTAGTTGTTCATTAAAACCTCCATGATGTATGCATCAATTACCAAACAGCTTGAACAAAACAGAGGTAAATTAACTTTCTGAAACTCACTGTCATAGCCAAAAGAAGTGTAAAGCATTAAAAGTGATTTCATGGCTTAAAGTTCATCCAAAGTACTCTTAGCTTTAAGTCCAATTTTCAGCTGTCAAGAGGAATATTTACAATAGTAATTTCAGATCATTATCTTAACATTTCAATGCAAATAGCCACAATTTAATTCATTATTACTCACATTACATCTTTATTTTGCTACCAACTGGTGGCTGACATTTCCCAAGCTACTAGGAAGAAATGCTAATTAGACTGGTGTGCACTCTTACCCTTTCTTAATTTCATCATGTTTGTTCTTCAGTGACATGAAACATTTCTCTCCTTTTGGTCAAGCATTGCCTTTTATCCTTTGCATCTCCTCAGTGGTCCAGTTGGAAAATCGAAATAGAGATAGGGCAAGCAAAATAATTGCCTGCTCTTGGTGAAGTATCTAAGAATATTTGTGCTAGTATGACAAAAATGACCCTTTTTTTCTCAGCCCACCCACCCAACTTAATTTAGAAAATCTGAAGTGATCTCTGGAGTAGAATACTATGTGCATTAATATGCAAATGAACTGCCAAGAAAGTTCAGATTTGCATTTAGACTGGACAAAGGGGAAGGAAATGACTTTCTCATGCTGTTCTCTTGCATCACCACAATTTCACAAATTACTAATCCCAGAAATGATGCCAGAAGGGACTTTCTCACTACATTTCATTCATGCTCAGATGAGTTTGATTCATCTCAATGTGCCTGGCATTTTACAGTAAACCTGCAAATTTAAAGTGCAAGGAGAACCTCAGTGGCTTTGCTAAAAATCAGACAGGTTTGAAATAAACACAATTAGTAAACATCAAATAAAAGATGCCCTCCTGCTAGGGGCTAGAATAGTAATAAGCAGGGAGGAAGGTAATCTTGGGAAAGTTTCTCTAAGAATTAGCAATTATGCTACTGAGAACATCTTATGTCCATTAAGAATAATATAATTCCAGCCGGCATATGTACCACAAATAAAAGATTTAGCCAGTGAATGCCAAAATAATTGAGGGGAAAGGAAAACAAGGAACATTTAAGGCAGAACAGTAATCTTACTTGCAGATGGATGGAGTTTAATCCTTCTCCTACTGATTTGCACTCTGCAGTTTAGACGGTTTACAAAACAAGGATTCATTGCCAGGGTTAAAATTCAGGTCTTCTTAAATACATTCCCTTTCCTTCACTTTCAATATAAACACTTCCAAATTAAGTAATATTTTTCAATGGATGTTTTCCTGGAGATTTTCTCTATGTCTAATACCTGCTTTAATCAGGAGTACCTTGATTAATTAATTAATTTTTTTTTGCCAAGCAAGTCAGTGTTTGTATCTGAAGCCAGACCAACTTTCAGCAGCACAGGTGCCCCAACAGGCAGATTCTTTTCAAAAATAGGTATAATGCTGAAAAAGTACCTGCCCTAGGGCATCAACAAATAGGAATTTCAAGATCAGTTTTATGTTTGCTTCTTAATCTTTCTAGGGGATTTTTTTTTCTCCTCCCAGCTATTGTGGCAAAGAAAATAGTGTATGTCATCACATTTCTGTTTGCCAACATTTATTTGCCCTTTGGTTTAAATGTGTACAGTAGGGGGGGTAATAGGGCAGTGCTTTTTACTGCTGGGGATACATTTTGCTGTGTCTGGTTTTTGGACGGCTAGAAATGAAGTATTCGTATTTGTTCATTGGAGAAGCACAACGAAGTTTTTCTGTGTCAAAGATTTTCTTCTCCTCCCACCTCATCCTGCCATTCTCCTGTGAACTTTCCCCTATGGTTGTCTTCTGAGCCATCCAAGGGGCGTTTCATTACAAGAGTAATCTGTCTATTGTAAAACATCTTCCCTGTCTCCACCTAAGGAGAAGAAAGACTATTACAGCCTTCATGTGTTTGTTTTTTTTTAACATAATGAGCAGCACAGCTGGTTAAACGTTTACTGCTATGCTTTCTTGTGCACACAAGTCCCCGTTGCAGCTTCCCACTTACATCCAGTACAAAATATGGACTTAATTTTAGGACTGCTTCAGCCCTATTGTTGTCTGATGGCTAAACTGAAGAATTTTCATAAATATTTTCTGAAATACAAGTAGACCAAGCAATCTGGTTAAATACTTCAATGAAATCACAGTATCACAGTATCACAGTATCACCAAGGTTGGAAGAGACCTCACAGATCATCAAGTCCAACCCTTTACCACAGAGCTCAAGGCTAGACCATGGCACCAAGTGCCACGTCCAACCTTGTCTTGAACAGCCCCAGGGACGGCGACTCCACCACCTCCCTGGGCAGCCCATTCCAGTGTCTAACGACTCTCTCAGTGAAGACTAGAAGCTAGAGCAGCACCCCAGGGTGGGAAGGTGAGTGTTGGGATTAGATGGCTATGGCACTGTGCAGCAAACCCCAGTCTGACACATGTACTCATGCTGATTTAGACAGTAGAAAAAGCCATGTGTGAGAATCATCCAAGTCAGGCTCTCAGTCCTTACTCAAAACAGCAACATTAACTCAGTGTTCCAGGTTTAAGTTAACAAATATTCGGAATTAGCAGACCAAGAACATCCTGAATCTGAATTGTCATCTACTCATACCTTGTTAAGCTAAAGCCACACTTAACACAGTGCCAAAATTTCACTACTATAACTGTTTACTTTCATTTTCCCTAGGCATACAGTGCAAAGGAAGAAGATGAGTCCAGCTGCCCTATCTGCTTTGGGATTTGTTTCTGTGAGTTTTACAGTACCATATGATTTTTTTTTCCCCATGCTAATATTTCATCTCCTACTATCCTTCTGCTTTCCCTTGTATTTGATTTGTGGTCCTCTGTAGATTGCTTACTGTGACTCACTGTCTTTGTGTACAATTCTTAATGTTGTCAAGTATCCTTTTTCCTTATTCTTAGAGCAAGCAATGCTTTTATTCAGAATTTTGTCTGTTATGTTATTTTTGTTAGTTTTCCTTTTGCTTTCTGATGAAAAGTGAAGCTGGTTTAGTGTTTACAGTGCTGAGCACAGAAGACAGCTGAACCACAAGACATCCACTGGTTTCTTTGTAGTTGTTTATTCTGCTTAAAAACTTTTCAGGGTCACTGAGGTGATGCTGAAGAAGCCATTGTAGGTACACTTTTTCAACAGTTTAAGTAGAGCAAGGGACATAGAAAATCTGACCTGAGCACTTTCATGGATGTATCTTGTTAGCATCCCACCAGTATTAACCTGTTTAATGAACCTCATTGATGACCCTTTTCTGTTCTCGTTTGGAATGGGTTTTGGCAGCTTCTGGGTTATGAGCTTGTTCACACTTAATTAAGGGCAATTAAGTAAAAGTGCAAATGTTAAGCATGTTAATCAAAGTACATTTATAAAAGTATGCTCTTCGGCAATGGCAGAGACATTTGTGGGATTGGGTCTTAAAATGTTGCCACAGTCTGCACCTGCCAGACTTGTGAGACAGAATCACAGAATTAACCAGGTTGGAAAAAGACCTCTAAGATCATTGAGTCCAACCTATCACCTAACCCTTCTAATTAACTAAACCAATGCACTAAGTGCCTCGTCCAGCCTCCTCTTAAACACCTCCAGGGATGCCCGTTCCAATGGCCAATCACTCTTTCCATGAAGAACTTCTTCCTAACATCCAGCCTAAACCTGTCCTGATGCAGTTTGAGAATGTGTCCTCTTGTTCTGTCACTGGGAGCCTGACAGAAGAGACCAACCCCTGCCTGGCTACAACCTACTTTCAGGTAGTTGTAGACAGCAATGAGGTCTTCCCTGAGCCTCCTTTTCTCCAGGATGAACAGCCTCAGCTCCCTCAGCTGCTCCTTGTAAGGCTGTGCTCCAGCCCCCTCACCAGCCTTGGTGCCCTTCTCTGGACACATTCAAGCACCTAAACATCTTTCTTAAACTGATGTGCCCAAAACTGGACACAGTCCTCAAGGTGTGGCCTGACCAGTACTGAGTACAGGAGCAGAATGAATTCCCTGCTGGCCACACTATTCCTGATACAGGCCAGGATGCCACTGGCTTTCTTGGCCACCTGGGCACACTGCTGGCTCATGTCACCTGTTGACCAGTACCTCCAGGTCCCTCTCTGCGTGGCTGCTCTCCATCCACTCTGTCGCCAGCCTGTAGCACTGCATGAGAACAATTCACTGTTACTGTATGGGCAAAAAGTTTTAAAGTTTACACAGTTTCCAAACTTTTTGTCCTTCACTTCCTTTCCTGTGTAGATTCGGTCATTCCTTCCACCATCTTCCAAACCACAATTAACATTCACACCAATCCTCTCTTTTTTTTTCTTCCCTACCAACTCAGCTGGGGTCCACCCATTCCTTTTAGAAAGACTATGATGATACTAAAAATAAAATTCACATCTGCTTGAGGCTTAAAGTCTAGGTGAAATAGATCAATGACAGGAAGGCAAGGTCTCTGAATAAGCATGGTACCATCCTGTGAAGCACAGTGTTTCTAGTAATTAAAGACAATGAACAAAATGTGCCTCTCTCACAGCCTTAATGTGAGCAACCACCTCAGAAAACTCTTTGGCACCCTCTGATTGGAATGCATAGCATAAATCTTTATGCTTTAAATCTTTATTCATAAATCATAAACCTTACCCATATAGCTAGCAACTGTCTGTGTCAAGGTTAGTTCTGTGGCTTTGTTTGCCTTTCCCCTTCCTGACTCTGAACCTTCAAAGAAAAGAATGCTTCATATTTTCATTTGTTGTTATCCATGCCTGTCACCTCTTTTTGTAATTCCTCTCCCACAGTATTATTGTCTGTCTTCTTCTGCCCTTTTGGTGTTCCCTTACGCAAAGCACATGCCCCACTGCAACAGCCCCTACGCAGAGTTCTCTTTCTGTGAGACAACATCTGATGTGGTCCTCAGGACTGTCAGCCATATTTACAGTGTAGATTTACTCTTCAATTCTGGTGTAGCTAGGAAACTGCAGTAGACCCTTCAGCTCAGAAAGCCTCTCTCATGGATGGAGTAATGCAATTCAAGTGTAAGAGGGAAGTAGCACTGTGTTGTTTGATATAAATAAATGGATTAACAAAGTTTGATAACAAATGTAACAGTGATTAACAAGATTTAATGGCAAGGTGTACTTGATTATATATTGAGGACAGGATAGGAAGGGAAGACCTTCCTATTGAGTCAGGAGCTTCAGAGAGGGCCTCCTTGCTTTCTGAGCTCCTTCTCCTAGTCCCAGATTTGGTCAGCCATTTATATCTAAAGGATTATATATCCTTTTTTGCACTTAGCTAAGATATCAAAGTTTGGCGTGCTCATAGTCACCAAAAATCTGTTGCAGCTAGGAATCTTCTCTAGAAGTAACCTTGAGAGACCTCTCTACTCCAGGCATGTGTGCAGCCCACTGCAGTGCAGGAGAGCTCAGCAGGCCCTGGGTTGCCCACTATTTACGGAGTAAGATCATTGACTTAGTCATATTTACACACCAGCTAGAGAAGGCTGTCTCTTCCAGATTCAGCTTGAGTTGGACATTGGCCAGCACTGTGGTTAGGTGGGCACATTGCTCACTATAGCCCTTGGCTGTTGTATTGCCAGTCATTCCCAAAGGCAGTTTGAGTTGTGAAGCCTTCATAACTAGATGCATCTATTACAACTATCGAGGGGGTCATCACCTGATTGAAGTTATGGTAATGTTGGAGGGGAGCACAGCACCATAGCCACCACCATCAGAATTAAGAGATCTAGTAAACAATTAATGATAGTGTTAAATGCATTGTCATGCTCTGATAGGAGGCTTCTGTGAAACTCTGTAAAGGTGAAGAAAGAGAAAGAGCATCAAGTGTGATCACATTTCTGAAACCACTTATTGTTAGTAAAAGGTGAGAAAAAATGAAAGTGAGAAAAATGTTGTATTCTTTTTCAAGTCTCAGAACATGCAAAGAGCCTAAATTTAAAAAGCCCCAACCTTTTTAGATAAAAAATTGTCATCCTTTTTTCTTTTGCAAGCCTTGCCCTTCTACAGCAATGCCCAATACATATACAGAAACTGTCCTATCTGCAAGGCCACATGAATACTAGGGCAAACTGGATCTAGTCATCAGGAGTTCATAGAATCATAGACAGGTTTGGATTGGAAGGAACCTTAGAGATCAAGTTACTTCCAGTCAGTTTCTTTTCATCATTTGCTATGGGCACTTTAGACTTTCTTTTTCTCTCTAATATTCTGAATATTTTAAGCTAAAAATAATTTGTATCCCGTAATACTCTTCTGTGATAACTTTACTTCTGAAAGCTCTTATTTAACAATTAGAAGGATGTTCTCATGCCACAATTTGAGTACCCTTTTCTTGATCCACTTTGCAAATAGATTAAAAGGTTTTCTTTCTGAAGAAAAAAAAAAAAGGTTTTGACCCACAATTAACCACATCCAAAAATGGTGACAGTGTCACTAAGCTCAGTTCTCTGTGACAGACTTGGCTCTATTGCTACCATGCCACAGCATGACCCAGAGTGATTTTGAAGAACTTAACCAATCTTGCTGCCAGGTCTGTTAGTAACATGCCAGCCTGCAGCAAGTAAGGAGCTGTTGTGTGGACTGTCAAACTGGTTTAACTTCACTGGTTTTAACAAGCTCTTTGGAGAGGCCTGTAGCAAACATTAGGAGAGGATAACTTCCTTAGCACTCTTGTTGTACTCTGTGAACTACGTTAAGTCAAACCCTTAGTATTCCTAGCAAATTAGTTAGGAATTTCTAGTGTATGTTATGCTCATGTCACAACTTATGCTCACTAATTTCCTTGTCTAGCCAAGCTCTTAAGATTTAGACTATCTCTGTATGCTTTCTGGAAAAGCTTTATTTAAGCTTTTTGGTTTGCTGCATAATCAGTCTGATTTTTAAGCTTATGACTTTCCTTTTGGCCTAAGCTTTTCTTAGGCTTTCAGTTTGAAGAAAACAATCCTGATGAGCAGCAGATTAGCATTAAACAGCTTTCCTAAAAGAATGGCTGTTAAATCATCACAATTTTGTTGTGATTAGTTCCTGCAAATAGTGAATGTCTCTGGGCTAAGCAATTCTCTTTCCCAGTATGAGAAGTCATTGGCATCCTCTTTTTGATTATGTCAGCCTGAATTATCTTAGTCTGTCCTTAGGTGATGCTGTGATTTTTTTCTTCCAAGTGCACAGAACTATACTGCACAGTGAAGCGACAAAGTCTCCTCTATCAGTTCTGAATGGAGGAGAGTCACATCCAGGCTCATAAAATGTCCCTCTGTGTTTTGATCTCTTGAGTAAGGCTGGGACTTTCCAGTGTTTTCTGGTATTGTAGCTACTGGAACAACTTCTGTTGCCTTGTAGGTATGGATACTGGACCTGTTCTGGTGTCTCTCCAGTGTTGGTACCATCTTAAAGGAACAGTTGTATCATGTGCAAAAAGATGTGGAAGATTGCTCTTGTATAGCTACCTACTCTGCCAGTACTCTTACAGACTTACTTTGACATTTATTTGTATTGGCAAGTGGAAAAAGTTGGTCTTTAACCAAATACTTCTGAGTCTCTACACCTGTATTCTGTTTGTGGTTTGTTGTTTTTTTTTTTAATTTTATTTTTTCCCCTTTAATTCTGTCTAAACTATCATAATTACTTCTTTGTATAGGGAAAAAGTACAATGTCCCAGAACTCATCAGTTTTGGATTGTCTCCAGTGCCTGCCCTACTGTAATAGTGTTGTTAGAGAGGTTTTATTTGGTTTTGGTTTTTTTTTTTTTCCTTGGGGTTATTTGGAGAGATTTAGGGTTGTGTGGTTGAGATTGATTTTTTTGTGTTTGTTTTTATTTTTCTGAGGCTACAGGTTATCTGAAAAACCACCAGCTTTACAGAAAACGGTTGGGTTTAGGAAGTCTGACTTTCAACCAGCTATTGTAACAGTGCCTGTACTCATGCTTTAGTCATGGTACATTAATTTTTTTTCTCAATAGACTTATTTTGACTGTGATGATGAAATGTGATTCCATGACCTTTAGTTATGTAAGAAAAATCATCTGATCTAAGAGAGCTGCTGAAGAAACTGGGGAAGTTCTTCTTAGTCTTTATGGGCTGCTTTAACAGGCACAGCAGGGAGTTAGAGGGTCTGTAGACATCAGTGAGGCAAGAAATGTATTTATTACTGCTTAGGAGAGACGATGTACTCCAAAACTTTGAATTCTAAGATAACTTTCTGTGAAGAGAGTACTCCTTTGCAGAACATCAGAGTGCCCCTCTGCAACCACTGATTACTCAGTTTTCCTTAAAACCTGCTGGAAAGGAGAAACATTTGGCACAGAAAGTAACAGAAGTTGTTTCACCTCTCTATTAGGAAAAGGACCGGTTGGCAGCTACATTGTAAAGTATCCTTGCAATAGTCATTTTAATATTAATAAAGGTAGCATACAAGTGCACTTTTTATCTCAATACTGCCAATTAGAGAATGATACTCCTACACAGTCTTCCTGCACTCTGCTTTTTTGCAGTGCTTTCACCTATGCCGTCTGTGACGTTTGTAATTCTTGATGGCCTTTTCAACAGTTTGTTGTTCTCATTCTTCTGTCCATGTGAGAGAGATGGAATTCTCCAAGGAAAGCTACTTGAACATATGGCAAGATACAATATTATAGCATGTAAACTGGCATTCATTACTGCCTCTCTGTACTGTTGACTTTTATTCTTTTTTCCTAGGGATTTTTTGGCAAAAGGCTTTATTAGTAATAGCATTTCAAATTGGGGGAAGGAGCCTCACTGTGTGAAAACTGGATTAAAGTGTTCAACTGAGGTGCTGGGCCAGGCTGTGGATGAAGTCTTTAGACATGCAATGAGTTGATTGCGGGCAAAAGCTAACTTTTAACAAAATAAGGTAGACACAGTGAAGATCTTAACCTCTCTATGAAACTCTTTTCTTACGAAGAAACATATTTGAATACTGTGGCAAAAGCATTTGTCAGTCAGTGGTTTACTACTTAGGGCTATCAAGACCAAACTGAATGGAAAAAGAAGAGTCACGAGGTGAGAAGGCTGTTAGAGAGTAAGAGTGTAAATGTCAGGCAGTTTCTCACAAGGAACGAGTGTTACAGTGTAGGCAGGAAAAGCTATGCTTATTGTAAATGTAATAAAAATGTTGTCTTGATGAAATGTGCCACAGGTGTAGTGAAGTGGCTGGAAGCTAGACCTAGCATGGGTTAAATGATGAGAATATTTTTGCAGCTTGTATTTCCTGATGACCTTTTCAACAGCTGCCTGCTTTCATTCTTCTGGCCATATGAGAGAGTTAGAATTCTCCCAGGGAGGCTACTTGAATGCCTGCCATATCCATCCATTTGTGTAAATTAAAAGGGTATTGTGTGGACATCATAGAAATCAGAAAAGAGATGGAGGCTACCGAAGTAAGATGGAAAACAAGCAATGTGCTATCAAGTAGTTTTCTTAGAGTGAAAAAGAAGTGCTGGATAATTTATAGATCTGTGGATGAACAAATGGCAAAAGTTCCTAACACTTTATATGTTTGGAGAAAGATGAATTAACAGTGTTCTGACTGGTGGGAAGAATAGTGTTAAATCTCCAAGGTAATGGAAAAAGAAAGCAAAATAATGTGGTTTTTTGCTTTGGTGGAAAGAAAGTAATCTGAAATTTGAATAAAGATGTGAAGCTGAAGGAAATGTTGGTGAATCGTAAGCAGAAATGTGGAATGAGATGTGAGAGGATTAACCAGAAGCAGTGAACTAGCAGCATAGGCAGTTGTTAGGTGAAGGCAGTCTTGAGAAAGAAAAGTGCATAAGATGGGATGAGGAAAAGACTTTAAAAAAAAAAAAAAAAGACTGCTGAAAATAGCTAGAGAGGATGTTGCTATTTACAGCTTACAGCTCCTGCAAGGTCAAGAGAAATCCACAGATGCTGTTTAGTGAGTTTTAGTCAAGAAAGTATGTATTAGCAGGGATATTTATGTTAACACATCAAGTGTAATTGATGCTTTCAAATTTGGAGCCCAAATTTTAGTCATTGAAAGTCAGTGCAACAGGAAAACAGCCTCATTATTTTTTGCATAGCCTTCTCCATTTATTTTGTATATTTTGCCACTCAAAGAAATTTCCAGGCTGACAGTTAAAGAGGCAGCTTTGCTGTTTAACCCACACAAGTGGTTCTACAAGTCAATGGTGATAAAACAGAATAGAGAACACTCCTGAGTCATAGAAGCTGTGGGTTACACTGTGAAGCATCTACTAATCAGTGACACTGTATTTGGTAGTGTTGCACATGTCCTTAGTAAGACAGCTGCTGCTGACAGCTATGATACTGCACTGTTTGCTTATACCAACAACAGAGAAGCTCCACTGGCAGAGGTGTGGGAAGAGGCTCAGCTGAGTGCTGCAGTGACAAATAATTCACTGCTCATAAAAACACTTGGGTCTCTATCTATGTTTACTGCTCAGGAAGCCATCTTCAAGGTTTAATCTTTCAAAGGAAGTCCATTTCCCTTACTACATTCAAAACCAGCACATTTTTTAATCAAGTACTGTGAACAGCATATCAAATGAAGCGGTTGACCCTCAGATCAATGCAGCAGATAATCTAATCCATTTATTATGTTTGAGAGAATAAGTGCTTCTATCAACTTTGATAAAGAACAAAACCACTAATCTCTGAAAAGATCTTCAGCACTTTTCAAATCTTTCATTCCTGTTGGTTCACCAAAGCTGCTGGCACTTCTGTTATACCGAATTCCAAATATTACAGCGAGTGGGGAGTGTGTGCCTGAGGAAAGCACGCACAAAACCAATTCTTTTATTCTTTGTTTACTTACTCTGTGGAGTTGTCTTAGAGCACCAACTACAATCTGCAAAAACAAGATTGCTTCCCCCTGGACCCAACTTGCATAAATATTTCAGTGGATAGATACATAATTTTTTTTTTTTTTAAGTGTTGTGGTAAATAGAAAAGAGGAAAAAGGCAAATCTAAGACAGACTGATTTGTGAGCCAACAAATATTACGTCATCTTTACACAAAGACATTAGATTATCAAAGTTATGAGAAACACTTCCTAGCTATGGAAAACAACTTTCAGGGCCCTAAACAACTTGTAACTTGATTACTGATTTTATTTGGTGGTTGCCTTTGATAGCCAGCTATCTGGCATTGGCTGTTTGATACTTTATATAGAATCATAGAATCAACCAGGTTGGAAGAGACCTCCAAGATCATCCAATCCAGCCTATCACCCAGCCCTGTCCAGTCAACTAGACCATGGCACTAAGTGCCCCAGACAGGCTTTTCTTGGGGTCTCATCTCAGGGATGACGACTCCACCACCTCCCTGAGCAGCCCATTCCAATGCCAATCACTCTCTCTGTGAAGAACTTCTTCCTAACATCCAGCCTAGATCTCCCCCAGCACAACTTGACACTGTGTCCCCTTGTTCTGTTGCTGCTTGCCTGGGAGAAGAGACCGACCCCCACCTGGCTACAGCCTCCCTTCAGGTAGTTGTAGACAGCAATATCTTTATTTTCTGTTATATCCTCTTTATCTCTGTCATAATCATAGAATTATAGAATGGTTTAGGTTGGAAGGGACCTCAAGGATCATCCAGCTCCAACCCCCCGCCATAGGCAGGGACACCTCCCACTAGAGCAGGTTGCTCAAGGCCT
Source organism: Tricholaema leucomelas (assembly GCA_013400475.1). Classification (NCBI taxonomy): domain Eukaryota; kingdom Metazoa; phylum Chordata; class Aves; order Piciformes; family Lybiidae; genus Tricholaema lacrymosa; species Tricholaema leucomelas. The sequence goes on along the minus strand of WAAF01016144.1, from coordinate 3,276,771 downwards.
CATCCAGCCTGGCCTTAAACGCCTCCAGGGAGGAAGTATCCACAACCTCCCTGGGCAACCTGTGCCAGTGTCTCACCACCCTCACTGTAAAGAACTTCCTCCTAACATCCAGCCTAAATCTCCCCTCTTCCAGTTTAAACCCATTACCCCTTGTCCTGACATTACTAGACCTAGTAATCATCCCTAAGTTGGGGTTGTCAGGCACTGGCATGGGATGCCCAGGGAGATGGTTGAATCACCATCTCTGGACGTGTCTAAGATGCCTGGGGACATGGTGTAGTGACAGAGTTGGTCGAGGGGGCGAATTGGCTGGACTTTATGATCTCAAAGGTCCTTTCTAGCCAGAATGATTCTATGATAAGTAATTATTTAACTTAGAAAGATTCTGCACTAAGCATTGTTAATGTCCTGTGATTTCTTTGCCCATCTGAGCTGTCATATGGTGCTCTTTCCAAAGCCACATTTGTAAAGCACAGCTTTGGAACTGTTTAATTTTCTGGAGAAGAGTTTATTATTAAACACTAAACTGTCATCAAAACAATTCAATATGCATGACCTAAATCTATTTGTGGTTAAATAGTAAGGTCTGGAGGTTAATAAAAAGAACTGCAGCAAGCTGCTCACAAGATAATTCAAGAAACTTAGAAAAGATCACAGAATTGCAGCCACTTTCCCATTAGGATTAAGATAGAAAGGCAATTTAAAAGGAAAGAGATACTTGTATATTACTACATCCTTAGCAATATCGAGAGAGATTCCATTGTTTCAAAGGTTAGACGGGAGAAAGAGGAACTCTGTGCAGTTGCTAAAAAGCTATTTTCCTCCCCCTAACTTTAGCAGAATGGCTTTTTTCTTACCTCTTTTTTTTTTTTTTTTTTAACAGTCCCTAGTGTTGTAAGTGTGAATTGCTGGAATGGGAAGGAGAAGAGACCCAAATCAGCTTCCAGTTCAGCATTTAAGCAAGCGCAGTCACTTCTCAAGTGCTGCTGAGTGTCACAGCAAGACAGGGAAGGGAAGTGGCACTAAACGACTCCTGAAAAGTCAGTAGGCTTATTAAGTCTTACTTAAAAAGTTGATTGGGGAGCTAATTTAGAGCTCCCCTGTTCTGCCTTTTAAGTATGATGAAAACCCTTAAAAGACTCTCGCTGATGCTGACAGATTCAGAGTGGCATTGAGTGTAGATGTGAAGTGGGAATAGGGAAACACGAAGTTAGAGGAGTTTGTTCATGCCTGTGCATTTTTCCTAAAGGAAAACTGGAGATGAAGGATATTTTGCTATCTGCTGCTGACATTAATTTCCTTACTGTACAGTGGACCAGAGTCCTGATGTTAGAAGCCTCTTTTCATCCATTTTGTCAGTGAAGAGAAGCCTTATGTGGGATTAACTGTTACACATGCACATTCTGTTTTCCTAAGCAGGCACTGTGGGGTAAATAACAAACTCTGAGCACTTATGATTTTTGTTGGTGATAACGTTATTCCCTTATTGTTCATGTGGCTACTGCGATATCCTGTGAAGACCCAACCAAGCAATGAAAAGATGGCATTGGAAACCGTGCTTCATGCTCTAAATTGCTCCTAAGTCGAGCCTTTAAAGCAGAATGTCATTTCATAGCAAACTGCCTGCCCTTTTAATGGAAATGTCAGTCCTTTAGAAAGTTCTTGTTTAGAGGAACCATGTGATAGACAATACTCCTAATGAAGATCTTCTTCCTTTGTCTCTTCACTTGCCCTCTCTTTTATTTCGTTGCATAGAGATACCAGCCAGGACTCTTCAATTATGGAAAAAGCTTTTCATTTTAACAACTGTTTTGTAGACATCCTTGCTAATGCATTTTGTCCGCCTTTGTTTTCCAGCCTCCCATTCCTATTGTCATCTTTTAAAATGACAGCAGACAGAGCATTTTCATTAGGAGGAGACGGTACAGTTCAGGCTATGTTTGGAAGAAAGAACAAAAGCTCAACTATTTCATTTTAAACTCACTACAGGTGCATATTCAATAAGATACTATTGTCTTATAGCCAGTTGTGTGCCAATTGTGTCTTACGTGCCAACTGGAAATATTTTGAGAGAATGTGAATTTTTAAGGTATGACATCAATAATAGAGCCCCCAAACTATCTAGAAGTATTTCATCATCCATGAAGCATATACATTTGCTTTTGTCCTCTCCCATTTAAGAGTTAAAATACATTACTAGTTCAAACTTCAGGAAAAGAAGATTTAAGATTAAACCAAAGTGCGTTTCAGCCGCCAAGTGGAGCAAACTGAACAGTGCATGTACAGGTAGTTGTGTTACCCTTTGACTTCTGAAACACACAGGTACTGTGCATTCTGTTGGTTTTTCCCATCAGTATGCCGATGGGAGTGTTGATATGGAAGCTCACTCTGCTATTAGTTATGTCTCTAATACTTCATTTATGTCAAACATTCACTTTTGGGCCCTGGAACGATGGCAGGGATTTTACCCACACATTGTCACAGAGTTTCCTTTGTTTGTTACTGCAGATTTCTTAGATCAATTGTACTGATTTGTAATATTCTTGTAGTTTCTTCCTCCCATGTACCACACTTCTTGCATCAGAAAGTTCTGGGATCTCTTTCAGGATACTGAAAGAATTGTCTTGGCTGCTGCTGTAAATGGGGAAGATAATCAGCCTTTGGGCTCTCCCATCACAAGTTTAAATCCATACCTCCCAGCTATCAAAAAATGTAAAGTGTTTGTACACATGCCTCAGCCTTTTCTAACATCTCTGGTTACTGCTGAAAGAGGGAAAACATAGCAGAGTCTTTCCAAGTATGATTAAAATCACTATTCTCTGTTATTAAACAATGTCTTAGCTGTCCAAAAGCTTACTTAAATATTATTCCTATCTCTGTCTTGCTGAGATGAAAAAAAAAAAAAAAACACCATTAAATTGTCTGTCCATGAGATTCAATGCTATGTAACACTGCATATACTTCCATGGACATATACATATAGAAATGTTTAACTAAATGTTTTAAACTAAAGATAAGGCACAAACCAAGTGTGGCACTATGTCTGAATATCTTAGTCTTTCATTTGAAAATGCAGACCACTTCTAACTATGTATAGATAATAAATGAGATATATAATCTCTGGGGTGCCAGTAAGGGAAATAATAGAGGAACCCCTCATCTCAAAACACAGATCCTTCACAAATAAGCATATTATTAACATTGCCACTATGTTACCAGAGTCTTTCAGCGTTCCAAATTGCATGTTGAATGCACTTTCTGCATGTCATTCCTGTTCTAATCTTATTATTATAATCAGGAAGTGGAATTGACTTAATTGCTCCAGTTAGACCTTCCTCTAAATTTACAATATTATTGAACCTGCCGTAAAAGGGAGGCAAACTAATTTTATTATTAATGATAGGCTGAAATAGATAAAAGAAGCATTATTCTTTCTGTATTTCTAGTTAAATGCTCAGAAAACTATGCTAGATATGCAAGACAATCCTCTAACATTGAAAGAGTGGCTTCCAGCTGAGGCCAGTTTAGCATACACTTAACACCTGCTGGCTTACCCAGGGGGAGGCTCCCTTTTGGCTCCTCAGGCAGAGTTGCTGCCAGGGCACCACGTGAATCCCATTTTGAGTGTCAGATGCAGTAGTGCGTAGGACAAACACACAGCATGACACCCTGCCAGATGAGGACTCTACTAATTGGTCAGTCTCCCCTAGTTTCTGACCACCCGTTGACAGACACAATAACGTCCCAAAAGGAAGAGTGGCTGTGCCAGGATGAAACAAACTCTGATGGCTTACCCCAGTGATTTTCTGGCATTGTGTTTCATGTTTGTGCAAAATAATAATGATTTGTGGGCCTGCGCCTATAAAGAGCTGTTTGAGCACTCTGTGTTGTTGATAATTCTATCCTGAATCCAGGTTCTGGCATCCATCTGAAATAAGTTAGTCCTTCTATGTTGCTTCCTTTCTGAAAGCATCATTGTGTTTTGTTATCTGGCATAATTGAAGAACACTTACTGTCTTACAAATGCCTGGTAGACCATGGCAATATATGATAGAAGTGTGTTAGATAAAATGTAAAATGTACAGGATGTTTTTTCCCCACAAAACTTCAGAATGATATTTTCTCCAATGCCTGACTCATCTAAGTGTCCTTCAACTCCATCAGCATTGATTCAAGTTTGGTCACTGTGCAAACAAACAAAAACCCAACATCAGAAAACAACAGAAGGGAAATGTGAGGATCAACAAGACAGAGGCAGAAATGAGTGCAAGAGCACTTACGTGAGAGAGCAAGCATGGCAGGATGGCGATGCCAATCAAGAAAACATGGATGTGTAGGATTAAAGGGGCCTAAATATGAGGGAACTTAGAGGAGGGCAGGAAGAGAACTGGAGACTCAAAGAGAGTAAAGAGTAACTGGAGGACTTAACTCTAGATTATCCTAAAATAACAGTAAGGATGGATTAGGCAGCAAAAATATTCCTCCCCTGTGAACTTTGGCATCTAAGTGATGTCTGGGGTTCCTGGCCTGTATCTGTGACAGAGTAAGGTTTGGAGACAGCCTGAGCCCAGGCCTGCATTTGGAGTGGCTCAGAAAAATGGTGCCAAGGGAAAGTGTAGATTGCATAAAGAATTCCCCTCTGAGACTGTTTTCATCCTTTTACATCCTGATATCCTACTGTTGCCTTCTACACTGGAATGCAGCTGTGGGAATTATCTGACAACATCAGATCATCTGAAGCTAAAAATAAGTGAGATAAATAAAGGAATTGAAAATGGCCATATGAAACCAAAACCATTTGCAAATAAAATATTATATTTCCTGGTCTGTACAGTGGTGACACTTCACTGCAGAGATAGAAACTGGGAAATCCAAGCAAATTCTGTGTTCTGATCACCTGAGTATACAAAATACATATTCAGTTGCATATATATATGTAGGACCCAAGAAGCTTGCAAAACAGTGGATTTTTCTTGCTCATTTAAACTTGAGGGCAGACAGCAGTGAGAAAGGACAGCAGAGCAATCGTCTTTCTGGAGGGGCAATTTTCAAAACCTGTAAACAAAGTGGAAGCAAATCTTGCATTAAACCTTTTTCAGCCTTTGTTGCAAATCCCTAGAGCATTAGCTAAATGTTGGCCTGATTACCACAGGATAGGATGATAATCCTTTAATATATATAAAGAGAATGAAGCAGCAAAAGCAAGAAATGTTTAATATTCAGGGTATTCACCCAAAGCTGTTTTATCACTGAACATCTGTTGCACAAGTAAAGTGACTGTGTGCGAAGGCTTAGCATGAGGCTACAGTTGCTTCTTTCTGAGGTGGATTGGAATCATATGGGTAACTGACTCTCAGCTCAGTGCTGAACTGTTTTGAATGTCCTCTGGTGGGTAGCCAAAGGAAATTTTCTTGTTGAAATGACAGGAATTCTTTGACATAACACGTTCTGTTAGAGCATATGTTGAAATGTCTATATCATTTCAATGATGAGCTTCCTTTCTGGCACCAATCAATGTATGTTCATGGTAATCACAAGCAATATCTTTTCAACAGCTATCTACAATAAGTGATCCTAATCCACTTTGCAATCATTTTCAAAGCCTCTTCATTTTCACTGAAAGGATTGTTTTGTTTAGAAGAATTCTAACTAATGTGCAAAATTGCCCTTAGTTAAATCCATTGTAGGAGTTGAAAAGGAATACAAGTATAAACCTTCACAGCTGGAGTACAGATAGCTACTGTGGATGTGGCTTACACTCCTCATTTTTCACATGCAGCATATGCTTGGAGAGTGATGAACAGATGCAGCTTGTTTAATGGGGCAAATCACACGCATTTTATCTTCATGAGTCCACATTTGGAGAGTGCACTCCCTCTTTACCTGTACTTAATATGACTCCAGATACACACAAATAAGCTGTGGCAGAATATTGACATAGCTTAGTTTAAGCTAGAAAAAACCCAGCTACATGGCCTCCCTGTTTTCTTCATTAAAATAGGCAATATGTGGTGTACAGGTGACAGGAAAAATGCAGCCTTTAGTGTTTTGACTGGGCTCAGCCTGCTGATGCAGGGGGAGAGCTTGGCATCTGAAACTGCTTCCTGTGGTTATCAAATAGGGCTGAAGGCCATGGCTTTACCTGCTGATCTGGTCCCATGCCAAACCCTGTCTGGCACCAGTGAAAGTAGTTTTCCTTGCTTCTTCCTCTGTTGGCTCTCTGACTTCATTGCTGGGGGAAGATAAAGGCAATCCTGTCACACTACTTGCAGAATTTTACCAGTCTAGAGATGGAACAAGCAGCTGTGCTGGACATGACTTCTGCTGTTTTCAGCATCCCATATGTGAAATACTCTCCATACACGCCAACAGTTGCCCACTGTCATTGAAGTGCTGGGCTCATTTTTGTTTTGTTCCTTTTGAGTGCTGGAAAACAAGCAGGTATCTTTGTTTAATGTTGCTGTCCTTCCTGCAGTCTAGACACCATATAGTATTTCTGTTGGTGCAAACCTAGAATGTCAGCCTTTTCCTAGCCCTGTCTGGGATGTAGAGCAGCCATACAAGTCCATCTTTTAAGTTTAGATGCTAACTGGGATTAACATAAAAAAAATTATTTATATGAGACACTGTAGGGCACAATCAGTGTCCCCTTCCTGTGGGGTCATGGGCTGATTTTGATGGTGCTTCCCTAGATTCTTTTCAACAGTTGCTGAGAACTGAAGCTGATCACAGCTGCCTCCTCCTAAATCATGATCTATACTTCCATACAGGGAGTAATGGATGTGGATACATACTAAAAGCCATGCATGAGTGATGCTGAGTCCTAAGGAATTTTAGAAAAACAGATAATCAGAGTAATTTGTAGCAAATTATTGGTCTTCTTAATCATCTTTTTCAGAAGTATTTTGTTTCTAGGTTTGGGGTGGGGATTTTTTTGGTCTTGTTTGGGAGCTGGTAACAGTGGAATACTTGAATGCAAAAATATTTTCCTGGCAGAAGCCCAAACATACATCTCTAAAAAGTTATATTTTCTCTCTCTCATTTTGTCTTCTTTGCCTCCCCTGTTATTGATGCACATAATAAAACACTAGAAAAGAAGACAAATCCACCCAAAAGGTCAAAATCAATGATCCTTTTACAGATGGCACCTTTGGGAATCCTGGGTACTTTACCATCAGCTTGTGTTTGAGACTGTTACTTGAATACTTGTTTTTTGATGACAAAAATCAATGACTTCTTTAAAGAAGACACCCTTGGGGCTAGAGGGATGCAGACTTTGAAATGTTTACTAGTCTGTGCCTGTCTCTGAAAGACTAATAAACATATTTATAAGTTTATGAGCTTCTATTTAATTTTATGGGTTGGAAATGGTGTATGGTTTTGACAAGAATATTTAAGCTAATGTACCCATATGAGACACATTCCATATCACTTTTGCAAATTTGCATAGAAGTTCTGATCCAAAACTGATTGAAATCAGCAGATATATTTACATTGGATTTAAATTTATCCCTGTGAAGAAGCCACTGAAGTTATTGGAGTTATTTTGTTAATGAATTTGATCCATTGACCAAATACTAAATCAATTCTCAAAACAGAGCTAGAAAACCCACTTGCATGAAGATTAGGAATCTACTTCTCCCAGTAAAGATGGTGTCATTTAAGCACATATTTGTATATAAGAATATTGTTACTCTGAGCTGCAGAAGGCATTTGCTTCCTCAAAAGAGCAGGCACATTTTTAGCCTTATTTCTTTGTTGCTGATTTATCATTATGTTTATTTATGGCACCATAATGTACTTTGACAGTAGGACAGATATTCCTTGGTTTCCTCGAATGAATGGGCTTGTAACAGGCTGTTGTAATTTAACAGGACACTTGATTTGGGACATTCTATAAGTGGTGATGTTGAAGTTTTGGTGCTCGAGTCTGGACCATCAGTTTTCTCAGCAGCTGTGGAGATACAGACTTTGCCAGGATTGCTTCTTCTTTTCTCCTTTTTTGATTCTAAGTCGGAGATTTAGTTTTTGGTCTTGTGTTTTGCAAGATGGTTTCCAGGGAATCAACCTCAGAAATTATTTTTGAAGTAGACTGGCAATGTAGAGTAGCCTTGCAGTAATTAGAAAAACTAATTTGTATTCATTTTCCTTTGATTCTAGATGTAGTAAGTACATACAGTGATATAAAATTTCAACCCCAGCCAAACAAGTGCATTGAAAGGATAATAGAGATAATGTCATTTAGATGATAAAACACAGGGATATTCATGACATTAAAGGCTTGCTGTATTAGATATTCCTTTTCCTCACTTACTGGTCTTGATATAGGTTTAGTGATTTCAGCTTTGTAAGTCAGTATTATTCTGGGATGTGGTATGTCTCCCCATTCTTAGGATGGTAAAAATGCTTTGCACATGAGGACTGCAGGGAAAGCTGCTGGGTAATCACTTCCATGTCACAGAGGCAGATCAAAACTTGAAATGCCTCTGGCAAAACTGAACTGCAATAGAGATGACTGGTGCATGGGATCCTATTGACTCTATGCAGAACTGTGCAATGTGAAGCAGCATAGACCCAAAGTTCCACACTCCTCTTAGCAGAGTGGTCTGTGTGTCCATGAATCACAGCTGTACGTGTGGCCATTTATTTTGCATTGTCTATTTATCTTGGGCAGGCCAGGTTCTTCAATCTCATTTTCTTCATTTTCCCAAAAAATAATGCATTGAAAATAGTAGAAGTTTATTCTCTCTGATTTTGGCTATTTAATGAGTATCTTTTTCACTCTTAGACTTCCACTGGCTGGAGATCACATGTATAATTTTGGCAAAGCTGACTGTGGAATTGGTTAAAAAAGCCCCTTTCAGTGAAGCTGAACGGCTTCATCTGTTTGCAGGCTGGCACAAGCCAAAAGGCTGTCTGTGATAGCTGTACTAACTCTTGTGTAAGTATCTGGCATTGGTCACAGTCAGTAATTTGACTCAGTGTTGGAGCTGAAATTTCAGAAGGTTTTATTAATTACCTGTATATCTTCAAGCAGTTGAAAACAAGGCTAGGGCAAATATACTTTTGTACTTCTAATAAATGCCCCACACCTTTTGGGTGATGGGGGTGAGGGGCAGTAACTGCTGACATCAAGTTACTGTTGAATGCAAAGAAACAACTAAGAACCTGTCTTCAAACTCTCGCTTAACTTGAAGGCCGTTCGTACAGTTTTATTTTCACACTTATATTAAGATGTGAAAGTCTTAGACTTTGCTGAAAGTCTTTGTTTTAAGGATTCCACAACTGAGGCAGCATTGTGTTGTTTTTTGTTTTGGTTTGTTCTAATTTACTATAATGAAGAAAAAATATACTGACACTACTTGAAGAGTTGGCAAATCTGATGCTGTTTCACTTTAAGATGAACAATTGGTTGAACTTGTTTAATGTTGGCAAGAGAGTCATGAATTCCAATAAGACCATGAATACATTTATTATTAATTTTCTCTTCATTCATATTTAATTTTCTGTCAGACAGAATCAAAGGCTGAATTGGTGACTTCAGTGTTTTCTACCTTGCTCTATTGGCTTCAGAAGTCCTTTAATAAGGCAATTATTTATTCTGGACATCACTGGGAAATCAAAGGTGAAGAAATCAGGGATATCTAAACCCTGTTGTGAATTAATTCAAACAGCACTAACGTTGTTGGATAGCGTTCATGCCTCTGGTTCTTTAATGTTGCCTGGTTTGGTACTTGTTTCATTTTAAAATTAGCTGGAATGTGTAGAATGGAGAGTGAAGGGAAACCACAAAAGGATTTAGCTTATAGAAGCAAGAATTACTGGAATCAGCAGGGGTTCTGGCCTCTGCGCTGAGAGCAGACTGGTTTATTGTACTGAGAGAAGGCAAGTAGAGGATCTTTGAGGAGGATTTAATGTGTGCCCACAAGGCTTTCATTAGGACATTGTGTTATTGTAATAGCTACATATGCATGAAAACTAGGAGTAGATCTGACTTCACTACAATTCTCTTCTCTATGGCATGGTACATCACCGAAGTCAGTGAAAAAGCTTGGATCCGTTTTACTGCTTTAGATTTTCAAATAGAAAATGAAATGTTTATCTAACTCTGGTACATAGTTGATATTTATGTCTCTGTTTTTCCAGTGACCAGAAGGTAGGGAAAACAGGGCATTAGTAATGAGATGTATGTGTGTATGGCTGAGGAGGAGAAATTACCCATGCAGAGACAGACACAAGGTAGAAAGGCTGAATTTCTTTTCTTTCAACGGACTTCAATTTAGACTGTACAGACTTCTAAGTCTAGTACACATGTGAAACACTTCTGCAGCTTCATGTATTTTGTGTTCTGTACAGTATTGATAGGATTCCACTACAAGAAGGAGGTAGTGTTTATTCCTTTTTCAGGAGGTATATAAAACTGTTATTCACACTGCTTTGCTATGAAGATGTTACTGCAGTCTCCTGCGCGTTCCTCAGAATTTGGCCTTCTGTGAAGTTGATGAACAAGAACTGAAAAGGAGACAACATATCAAACCTGACATTTAAAGCTTCAAAACTTTAATGTGCTGAGCACATAGTCTAAAGAAAGCAGTTATGGAATTTCTTTGTCTTGTATCCTGAATTCTTCCAGCAGACCTCTGTGGCATTAAGCTGCCTTATTGCAACGTGATGTAGTTTAAATGTGATTTAATGTTGCATACAAAGCAGGTAACACTTTTCTCTAGTGCCCTGTGTTGAGCAAAGCAACAAGAGGCTATTTGAAAACATTTAGTCATGTGCTGCTTAAAAACCCCATAAATCTCTATTCCCCTCTGACTAATCATTCTGCTGATCAGAATGCTAGCTTAAGAAAAAGGAATATTGTACAATTCGCCATAAAGTTTTATGAGCCAATTATTACAGATATAATTGTCCAAGGTTATAGAGGTCTATAGATGTCTTATTTTCCATAGGCCAGTGCCCTTTTATGCACCTCTTTTATAGTTAATGCAATGCCTCATTTAATAATTTAAAAATAATTTATTGAAGTTAAATTGCTTTTTTAGAAGGCGTAATCTTATCGCTCTCATTTTTATAAGAAACTCATTTTAATTTGTTTGCTGTGCCATTCTCACATGAATTTAGGAATTTAATGGAGTGAAAATTGAAGGCTGATGGCGTCAATGAAATTATTAATTTGGTAACTGAAAGATTTATTTGGTTGATTTAGATGGAATTTTCAATACTCAATTATCTTTGGACTCTATTAAAGAATGAAGCCTCGCCAAATAACAGCTCTCACTCAGGTTCCCCAGCATGAATTGAAAAGGACGTCTTCATTATTGCTATTGATGTTAATGTGGAAATCACTTACTGTTAATAATCCTGAAGGACAGATAAAGACTTATTTTTACCTTAAAAAAGCTAGGTTCCAAATCCTAAAAATGTTATCTTAGTGAAGGAATATCACCTGCACATAGCAGACTTAGCCATGAAGAATATTTTCACAGGGTGGGTGCTTTTTATCTTTACCAAAAGCCATTAAAATAACTTAGTAGAAGGAAAATGTCTTTTGGTCATGTACATAAGTTTGTCTGTTGGATTTTTTTGGGGGTTTTTTTTTGTTTGTTTGGTTTTTTTTTTAATAAAGATGACAATATAACTATAGCAAGAGATTATCTGTGGACATAGATATGACCATACACAAGAAATATTTATTTTCTAGCCTTCACCTCTAAGATTTTGATGAACTCCTCCATTAAAAAGTCATTATTTCTCAGATTGATTTTTTTTTAAATAATTATTTTTTAGCATCTTTTGTCACTATAAACATTTATGTATTGACGTGTTGTTTCCTAAAGAGAGGGAAACACCAATATGAAACAACTCAGTGAAACGGTCATAACTGGGTTTTGTTGTTTGAAACTGTCCCAGATGGCATAGCTGTAATCTAGAGGAGCTTATTTCTCAGTAGTTCTACAAATGATAAATGCAAGTAGAATCACAGAATCAGTCAGGGGTGGAAGGGACCACAAGGATCATCTAGTTCCAACCCCCTGCCATGGGCAGGGACACTTTACCCTAGATCAGGCTGGACAGAGCCTCATCCAGCCTGGCCTTAAACACCTCTAGGGATGGGGCCTTAACCACCTCCCTTGGCAACCCATTCCACGCTCATGGTGAAGAACTTCCTCCTCATGTCCAGTCTGAATCTTCCCACCTCCATTTTTGCTCCATTCCCCCTAGTCCTGTCACTACCTGATATCCTAAAAAGTCTGCAGGAGAAAGAACTGCAAATGAAGCATTAACTGCCTTAAAGCTGGTATCAGATGTTAAAGAGACTCTTAGTGATTTTAGCAGTGATTTTAGAAGTCAAAAAGGAATGTATTTTCACACATGCTGAAAATGCAGAGTATGAAACTAATTGCACAACAAAGACAGTCAAATATTAATACCAAAAAGTAGCCTGGATTTGATTATTGCCGATTCCTGGACATATGACATTGTTGTAGCATCTGGAAGTTGGGGGTATTAAATTATTCTTAGCAGTGTGAGAATGGAAACTTATTTGCTCTCAGGTTGTTGGTTTGTTAGTGAAAAATTAGAAAGTTTGGGGAAGAAAGTCAGTTCTGTATGGAAGATAAATACCCAACGTGCCAGAAGTTAGTTGCTTGAGAAATCCACTTTTGATCCTCGCAGTGTATGCACTTTCACTCAGGTAATATCAATCACATATGTCAGTTATGTGATTTTCTATATTCAGATTTGGTTTTTAGATGAGATGATGAGAGATTTAATAATTTAAAATAGACTTGAAAATAGTTAACTCTTGAAAAAGGACATAAATATTTAAAGGCAAACACAACGAATCAAAGTCTCTGCATTGACTTCAGAGTTGGAAAGTGTAGCAAACAGTAAGCAATGCAGTGCACGGGGTACCCACGGAGTCACTCTGGAGCCTTCAATCTCAGTGCCTATTTACTTCCAACTCAGTCACTAGTAAAAAAATGTTATCCTGTGATTCTGTCTTTCTCTCCAGTGCTCTTATTTCCCCAATCCTCTTTTCTTTCAATGGAGGATCTTTACTATTGCACTCAGGGTTTGTCTTCATACTGCTCTGTAAGTTGTCATAAGCAAGTTATGTCTATACTCAGAAATTGCATTGACAATTTATGCCTAGATTGGTTTACATATCATTGATACCAATATGCATGTTCCAATCAATATCAGTAGACTGATTTGAGCCTTATAGACAGACAATACAAGGTGTATGGATGTGATCAGGACACAGTGAGGTAATGTATCTATTAAAAGAAATCTCCCTCTGTCCACGACATTGGTAATGCCAGCTAGGATGGCTGAAGTAAAAGTGTTTCACTCAAGTAGCCTAAAGCAGAACTAAACTTTCAGCATTTTGCTGTTGGATCCCAGCTCAGAGAGTAGCTTTGTGTGAAGGCTTCATGTCATGTTGCAGCTCTCACTGAATTTAGTGGTTATTACTTAATCCCTGTTGCAGAGACCTCTACCTTTCTGTGCTATATGTGATTTGTACAACTGGATGCAGGTGATATTACCTGGTCAGGTGACAGTTGGAGCAGAGCTAGCATGAAGACTGAAACTTGTTTTTATTCTAGCAGACAATATCTCCCAGATCAAAGAGGACATCATTTCCAGGGTAAGGAGAAGAAGTCACGCTGTCTGCAGCATAACTGACCTATGTCTAAAAGCCTCTAGATTCTTGTAGCTCTGTTGATAATACACAGGTGACTTGATGAGTGAAGTCAAAGACAGACAAACATTTTTTAAAGCACAGATTTTTGAAAAATAAGTGTTAGTCATGTGATAGCTGTAAAAGGAATTCATATAACTTTTTCCCTCCCTGAATAGCACGTGGTTTTGATGGATTCTCTTAACTCTAGAAAGATTATTAAAGCTGTTCCGCTTTTCTTTATTCTCACCCTTAGTAATTTAAATCAATTTACAAATCCTTTTACAAAACAGTTGAAAAGCTGCCTCCATTCTGTCATCAACAAAACATCACTTGTAATTTTTTTTACTACTTTATACTACATAGAAGAAATAATGCCTAGAACTTTATCCCAGACCAAAATTCATGCTCAATTCATTTAATTATCAGAACCAGAAAGTGTTTCTTGCTTCTCAAGAGCTCTGATATAGGCATAATTAGTTATTTAACCTCAAAGAAATGATTAGCTAACATGAGAGGACAGGAAAAAGAAGTTAAAATGCCACGGCAGTATATTAGTCCCTTTTTCTAACAAAACTATTATCGCATGGAAAGTAGTGCTGTATGATACTGACTTTCCAAGGTTTTTAACATAATGAAGTACTGAGGTACAAAAAGAAGTAGGAAAGCTCCTCAGTTCCATCAGCTGTCTGAAGAGCAGTAGATTCATTCAGACACTTTGCAGTTCTGACATGATCTTCTCTGCAGGAGACAACCACACAAAACAACAAAAATATCCAAGTGGTGTACAAGTTCGTTTCCTAATCCTATGTATGATTAACAATTCTAGCAGAAACAACAAAAAAAAGTTTAGAGTCATAGAATCATAGAATCAACCAGGTTGGAAGAGACCTCCAAGATCATCCAGTTCAACCTAGCACTCAGCCCTGTCCAGTCAACTAGACCATGGCACTAAGTGCCCCATCCAGTCTTTCCTGAACAGCCCCAGGGATGGTGACTCCACCACCTCCCTGGGCAGCCCATTCCAATGCCAGTCACTCTCTCTGTGAAGAACTTCCTCCTAACATCCAGCCTATACTTCCCCCAGCACAACTTGAGGCTGTGTCCCCTTGTTCTATTGCTGGTTGCCTGGCAGAAGAGACCAACCCCCACCTGGCTACAGCCTTCCTTCAGGTAGCTGTAGACAGCAATGAGGTCTGACCTGAGCCTCCTCTTCTGCATACTGCATACCCCCAGCTCCCTCAACCTCTCCTCATAGGGTTTGTGTTCCAGGCCTTTCACCAGCTTTGTCGCCCTTCTCTGGACACCTTCCAGCACCTCAACATCTCTCTTGAATCGAGGAGCCCAGAACTGGACACAGTCCTCATGGTGTGTTCTGACCAGTGTTGAGTACAGGGGAAGAATAACCTCCCTTGTCCTACTGGCCCTCTGATCAGACCTGAAACTGCTGATTTGCACTGTAATGAATATTCAAACAGATTTTACTGTTAACTCCTGACACGGTAAAACTGATGCTTGTCTCAAATGTCAGGTTTTGAAGGGATCCAAAATGGTCTTAAGGTCTTTAACCTACTCCTCTCATTGCTGTGAGATCTCAAGATACAGACATAAGGTTTACCTGAGGAACCATTAGAAGAGAGGGAACCTCTGTGTCAAGTTTCAGGCAAGCAGGATGTTTTCCAGTCATGGTAAAAACAAGTTAATAATGAAAGTGCTGACAAAACCTCAGCTGCAGTATCATGAACTTGCCTGTCGTAAAACCTTCAGGATTAAGTAGAGGTGTGTGGATAATAAAATCTCCAAAGAAACAAATTGTCTGTGAATGTATAATAATGGCTTTCTCAAGGATTTTAAACCATGTGCATATTTCTTGTTTATATTTCACTCAAGCAGCCAAAGGACCATGGGCAGGATATTGTCAATGTTTAAAACTACAAAATCTTTAAAACAACAGCCTGAGGCTTTTTGTGTAGTAGGCACTCCTTTTATTATTCAATGGATATCACTTTCACATGATGCAAACAATGTCAAAAATCAAAGGGAACAAATATTGACTAGAGAGGAACAGCAATCTTAACAGAACTGCCATTCTCTGGGCTTGGTTCAAGCTCACCCAGACTTGCGGGAGTTGACTCACTTTGCGAAGTACTTTTAAGACAGATCAGGTGTTATCTTTGCCTCATTCCCTATACAGAATATTTTAAAGTGGAAAACATTTGATGAGGGTTGATTTTATCAAATGTAAAAGCATCAGCATTTGTCATCAGCCTTGCAAAACATAACCACTGTGGAGTGCAGCTGTTTGCCCATGCAAAACCCTACATTCACAAATGCAAATCTACTGAGTGGGACATTCACATGAGCAGCACAAGTGTGAAGTGAAGCCTGCAAGTGTGAAATAGATTCTCCAAGAGCTGCAGGCCTTTGCATGTGCAATTAAAGGAAGACTGATAATTTATGCCACAATACAGCACCCTTGTTTTCATTATGTGTACTGTACAGTCAGGTTCACATATGATGCCATTTGCCTACCAGAGAGCAGATTTTTCATGTGCTTAGCACTGAAGACAATGTGAATGCCTAGTGAGCTTTATGGGAGCACTCAAATATTTTTTAATACCTAACACTCCATCTAGCTGTAGATACCTAAATACCTTGGCAACTTTGACTCTAGGTCAGTTCATATATAAAGGTACTTCTGTAGCTAACCTTACCTTAAGGCATTCATTTTTTGTTGAAGTTCTGACTGTCAGGTGTGACATTTTCATTAGCTACTTGACAAAGAGGCTATGCTTATAACAAAAGTGTGGTCAAATGTTGCTTCTACTTGAGAAGGGCATGTATTTCACAAATGACCATGTGTTTGTGGCCTTTTTATTGCTGCTGATTGTTCTTTAGGGCATGCTTGTGAAATGGTGGAGTGTTAGCTTCGTGCTTATTTTGATCTTCTGTACCACAACGGAGGGAAAGGGTAAAGGGTGAAGGCAAGAACAGACTAGAAACTAACAGAAAAGCCATCTCTGACGGAACAATAGGGTCCTCAAGAGGATGTGCTGCCCTTTAGAGTGTAATGAGTATGAAAAACGTTAGTGTTAGTATTTCAATAATTACAAATTAAAGATTGAAACATAGGGGTTGTATTTCAGCAATTGTCATAAGAACAATAAGGCAGCAGAATTTCCTCATGGTATAACTTTGGTGTTTTTATGTGATTGACCACAGGGAATGCAGTGGTCAATACAATATTTTTGCGCTGTTACAGAACTGTTAGTGATGTTTGCCGGTATAAACCGATACTACCAAGGTGTAGATGCATATTGATTGGTGTTGGAAAGGAAGCTCTTTTTTACCAGTGGGTACAAAGATATATGGATGAGACCTGGTTATACCATTACTGATACTGTCACTATATAAATTACAATATCTTAAGAACAGATGAAATAATACAACCAGTGTGATAACAAAATTTGAGGACATCGGTTGAGATTTTCAGACCTTGCAAACACCTTGATGTGACAGAGAGTTGAAAGAAGGGTTTATTTATTGCAACACAGAAAGAGTCCCAGGTTGAGGCTATAGGGTTAAAAAAAATTCTGGGGAATAGAAGATTCCCATAATTCTGCTATCTCTTTATAGACTCACAACAAGGTCAGTTAGTTCTCCTTTCCTCCTCCTCCTGCCCTGTGTGTGTGGCAGGAGCCACTTTATCGGGAACATGTAAGCAGTAGGCCTCTTGGATGGTGGAGGTGTTGGGGGGGGGAGGATTGGAGCACTGGGGAATGTAGATTTAGGGTTTTTTTGGGGATAGGAAGACTTCAAGGGGGTTTGCCATGGATGGGGAAATTGCTTTTGTAAGATCTATCGCTGTATTTCTCTCTCTCTAAATACAATTCTGTATTTTCTCTCCAATTTAATTTGAGAGTTTAATTTGTGATGGCTATCTTTAGAAAAGCCACGACAGACCATGATAAATGCCCATCTTGCTAGTTTCAAAAACTGCCTTCAACAAAATAGCTGTGTGGGAAAGAAGATTACCAAGATGTTGTATGTTCCTAACACAGGTTTATCATGAGTTAAGACTAATGCTAAGTATTTGTTAGCTTTGATCCAACTATTTAGCACTATTTTGTTCCCTCTATACACCTTTTCCCAGTTTCTCACTTTAATACAACCACTGCTACTATATCTGATACTTTTGAAGAGATTATCTTTCTGGGGATAGTATTCCAGAGCCTTTAAATCATCATTTCAATCAGTGAAACTTACATGCCCTCTATATCAAGTAATCTTCAGGAGTGACGCCTAGGAAGCAGCACATGAAAGCAAGCACTAATAACAGTTATTGCCACTCTTTGTCTTTCATGCTATTTCAGTTTTGTGTTATTGGAAAAGAAGGAGTACCTTCATGTCATTACAGTTCTCCACTGAGGATCCTTGCTGTTTCTGTGAGCTTGGATTTGGATACTGACATTCACCAAGATAGGGTATTGAAATTGCATGGATCCCGCATGGCAATTCCCTTGATCCAAAAATTCAGGATACTACAAATATAATTTGGGGGGTTTCATATCCATTTTGCACATGGCTGAACAGATTGAGTGGCTAATGCTGGGGCAGTCTTCTATAACATTTCTGGTCTAACATAAGTGTGAGCAAAAGCCTCCTGTAACTCAATACAGCCAGATAAAATGGGTGTTGGCTATGTCCTTGAAGAGACAAGCCTTGTGTTCCCTTAAAACCTGAACAATGGATTTAATAACAACCCTTAAAGATTTTTCTTATTGCTATAATTTCAAGCACCAAGATATTTAAGAGATAACAATATTTTGTTTCTTTCTCCTGTTACATTTCTTATCTTGACTCAGAAAGTGATTTTTAGTTCAACCGAGGCCAAAGACAAAGCAAAATAGATGCACTGAAACATATGAATACCAGGAATGTGATTTCCTTGGCAATGATAATCCTGTCACAGCTGTCAAAATTTACTCCCTTATCCATATGACATTTTAACAGGATGGAAATGCCATGTTAGAATAAGCAGCTATAAAGGACTCGGTCCAAAATTACTAACAACAGCAGGCTCTCCCAGGCAATATATTGTTTACAAATTTCAAACCAATTGCTTTACCAATATTACATTTGATTTTGATGCTCCAAAGCTTAGCCATAGCATTTTCTCTTTTATTATAGCAAAGTTAAATCAGGCAGTTAAAAATGTTAATTTAATTTCCACAGGGAACCAGAGGAAAAGATAAATGTAAAATTATTACACACACACACACACAAAATAAAACCCCAAACCAAAGACGCTACAGGAAAATTAATTTCTCAGGCTTCATGAGTGGGTTTGAGTTTTATCAGTTTGTTGTTGAGAGAGAAATCAGAAACATAGCAGTGGTGTGATACTGGCCTTAAATGTTAAACACCCAAGGCATGGTAGAACTTTAATGGTACTACAAACGGAGTTAAGAAGTTGCGCTGGTTTGAGGCTAATTGGAATATTTTACTGAGAGAAATTAAATCATCAGCTGTGAGAAGAAAGAAAAAAACACAACAGTAACCTATATCACTCATACTTCTGCTGAGAAACACATCTAGTCAAAATGCAGATAAGACACTTCTCACAACACTTCTCAGTTCTCAGTTCTGTTCCTTCTCTCCGGCAGTCTGTGTGTGGTTGCATCTGCCTTAGCTCTAATCTGACCTAATCCTTTATTTCCCCTAACTTTCTTGTTGTCTTTTTGACATCTCACCTCAGATCTCTCCAGATTTATCACGTGAGATATACAGGGATTAATCTGGTTGTTTCTGATGGGAGGAAAAGAGGGGGAAGGGGGGAGGAGGTTTGGGTTGGTAGTCTCCTGGCAGTCTGTTTTTGGGAAGGATTTTGTGTTTCTGTATTACTTTTAACTCATATTTAACTATAAATCTCTAGGTATATTGTGTGTATATATGCTTGTAAATTGTGCTAAGCTGTAGATATAGCTTCATTCCTTAACTTCCAGCCACCTGAGTCTAGTTTGGATAAGTTCACTGTGGGGGGGAGGGAGGAGTGCAGATAACTCCCAAACCATCACAGAAGCATAGGTAAGGACAGAGAGAGTCACTTCTTCAGACTCTTTATCACTTTGTAAAAAAAGATTCCTTCCTGAAGTTTCTAGATATGCTAATTTAATAACCTAGATTGCATAGAACTTCCTTGGTGATTCCATTCCCTGACAGGTCTGTAAACTTAACATGTATAGTGTGTCCTATACAAAGGTGATGACAAGATCCAGGTATAGACGTCCTCTATCATCTAGTTTATACTTGAATGGAGTTATAAAGTTCAGGAAAAGACTGGATGAGGCACTTAGTGCCATGGTCTAGTTGACTGGATAGGGCTGAGCAATAGGTTGGACTGGATGATCTTGGAGGTCTCTTCCAACCTGGTTGATTCTGTTCTATTCTAAAGCAGTTTTCTGAAAGGTATAGAGAGGATCCCAATTACTGTCTCTTCACCATCTTTCTTTCTTGGCTACCCTTTAAATTGTATGCTGTTTGTTGTGTTCCCCAGGAAGGTCTTTGTTCATTATTTTATGCAGAGCATTTTTTATGCATGGATTAAGTACAGAACAAAGTTATAATATTATCATCAGAGATGTTTCTTCAGGATATGAATGAGCATATTGTCTTGGAGGTAAACCAAAAGTCCTGTTCATGTACTTGTCACCTCCAGCATACTGTAGCAGAAAGGTTTCACTGGGGTCATCGCCAAGCTACCAGAAGGACTTTATATTTAGATATCATTATAATTTCATCACATTAAATCCTATTCACCTTAAAAAGACACAGGTCTCCAGACAAAACAAATTAGAATCTGTAGGACAAACCATAGTTTAAAAAAAAAATGCAATAGAAGACATATTTAAACTAAATATAGTTTTTTCATGTTTTAAATTCTTATTTCTAACTGTGTCTCAGTTAAACTCAGTGATGTCACAGGTGAACTCTTTGTCCTAGCAAGTTTTAGTGCCAATTTCAATGTGGCCAAAAAAATGTTTTAAAATCTTCCAGCAAATAATAATTCAGAAAGTCCTCTTGACAGAGACGGAATCTAACTGTATATACCCCAGTGTTGCTGCTGTCTCCAGGGGTGACAAGTATTGGGTGACAAACCATTGGAATGGGCTTCCCAGAGAGATTGTGGAGTCTCCTTCTCTGGAGACATTCAAAATCCGCCTGGCTGCATTCCTGTGTGACCTCTCTAGGTGATCCTGCCCCCTAATGTTCTGTGATTCTGTGAAGCATCCAAGTCTTAAGAGATTTGCAACTCTTTTTTTGTCCCATGTGATCTTCACAGAGTGATTTGCCATTGGAATGGGCTGCCCAGGGAGGTGGTGGAGTCGCCATTCCTGGAGGTGTTCAAGAAAAGACTGGGTGAGGCACTTAGTGCCATGGTCTAATTGATTGAATAGGGCCAGGTGATAGGTTGGACTGATCTTGGAGGTCTCTTCCAACCTGTTTCATTCTGTGCTTCTGTGATCTCTGAAGCTATGGTATAAGCAAGGCATGAGAATGATATGATTGAATAAATTGCTATTCAGGTGCCCAATACATCATGGTAATCCTGCAGGGCTTTGATAAGAATGGATGTGTTTTTTTCCCTATCCTTTAATACATGATCTGTGCTATAGTTGATTAGTTCTGAAGAGTTTTCTGTCTATTATATTTCTTGTCACAGATGCAGGAAGGGTGCTGTACAAAACTAATCTGACATTAATCAATATATTCTAGTGCACACTTACAAAAATCCAACTCTGTCTGGGTCTTTAAACACCTTTCTAATTTTACTTGCCCAGTGCTGGTTGTATTAGAGCATTCAATCTTTCTTTAAAAGTGTCTGCCTGATACTGTGTTTTTCAGCACTGCTCTAAAAAATAATGCTAGTTCATGATGATAATGTCACTTAATCTTTATTTTTAATATAAAGCAGCAATGCTGTAATATTTGAAAAAATGGTTTGAAATTGAAAATGATGAAATAAATTATTTTTAAACTAGTAAAAATCAACTTCCTTTTAAATAACATATACAAAGCATAGACTTTTCGCTTAATAAAGTGAGCATTATTATGTTGTTAGAATAGCTCCAGAACTTCATCTCTTCTTGTTCTGTAATAAGAAATAGAAGTTCATGGACTCACAGCTTCACAGATTGCATCAGACTGGAAGACACGCTCAAAGGTCATCTTGTCCAGCCCCCCTGCAGTCAGCAGGGACACCTTCAACTAGATCAGGCTGCCCAGGGCCACGTCAAGTCTGATCTTGACTGTCTCCAGGGGGCTCACCCACATTCTTGGGCAACCTGTTCCAGTATTTTACTATTCTTGTAAAGAACTTCATTGTGATGTCAAACCTAAATCTCTCCTGCTCCATTTTCAAACCATTGCCCCTCACCATATCACTACAAGCCCTTCTAAACAGCCCCTCCCCAGCCTTCCTGTAGGTTCCCTTCAGACACTGAATTGTAGCTCTAAGGTCTCCCCAGAGCCTTCTCCTCTCCAGGCTGAACAGCCCCAATTCTCCCAGCCTGTCTTCATAGGAGAGGTGTTCCAGCTCTCTGAGCATCCTTGGCTACTGGAATGGGCTGCCCAGGGAGGCGGTGGAGTCGCTGTCCCTGGAGCTGTTCAAGGCAGGATTGGACGTGGCACTTGGTGCCATGGTCTAGCCTTGAGCTCTGTGGTAACGGCTTGGACTTGATGATCTATGAAGTCTCTTCCGACCTTGGTGATACTGTGATACTGTGATACTGTGATCCTTCTGTCTTGACAGAAAGTATCTGATTCACTCACATATAGCTTTGAGAGAAGAGAGAAATTCCAGCAGAAATGGGAGTGAGCCAGTGAGAGAGACACCTGAACGCAGTGAATTCAGAATATGGAAACCAAACCAAAAGCGGAGCGTATGGCATGTAGGAAAATGCTCCCTAACTCTTCCTTCTTACAGTGGTGGGAAAATCCATTTGTAACAGATTCAGAAGTCTTTCATTTCACATATCATTGTATGTTAAATGAACAACATTTTGGCAGTCTGTGCATCATTAAAATTACTTTGAACTCCAGCAGAATTTCATCCTGGGTTAATACTGTGTGAACTAGGCCCTTGATTTTGGGGCAGCTGTAATCACAAAGAAGCACAAGACAGGGACTCTTAATCTATATATGGAAATATCACTCACTTTAGTGATCTCTTTGTCAATGGGACTGATTGTAAAGCTGGAAGCCTTCTGATGGTCTTCAAAAGAATCAGCACATAATAATGTTTATGATTTTATATAATATATCACATTGTTTTTTTTTAAATTATAATGGTGTAGCATCAGGAAAAAGAAGCAAATGAACTGTACTCTGCTCAGGGGGTGTGCATGCATTCAGGCACTCCTGTGTCATCAGAACGCTGATGATTTCTGTGGCATATGTCTAAAGAACAAGTCAAGCTCAGTGGTGGCTTCCAGGGTAGCTGCAGGATACTCTGCACCTCTTCTGCTATAACGTCCTGCCAAACACTATTGGAAGAGATGGGTGGCCTGCCATTTAGGAAATGAATACAATTTCATTTGTATTTTCACAGACACAATGTGGTTATAAGCTTATCTTTTTAGCATACACTTTAGAGATAAAGGAGATGCAAGGGGGGATGGAAGAAAGACACAGAGGGGAAAAAAAATCTCCCTGGTGTTCTTCTAGTGTCATTAAAAAGGGACTGATTGCCTCTGAGGATATTCAGAAGGTCCAGAGTTGCTAAAGAGTCTATAAAATTTCCCTGAAGAATTATGATTATCCTCAGCAAATACAGTGCTCAACTGGCTGCCAAGCCATCCATGATGACAGCAGTTACTAAGGATAGAGACCCGAATCCCAAATCACTGAATTTTGCTGCATACTATTCTGAATACTTCCGAAATGTTATTTGTAACAGGTATTTAACAAAGTTAATTGTGAGCACTGAAAACCAGAAGCACTGAGATGCAGCAATAAGGATCTAACATATTATGGTTTGCAGTAGAGTCACACAGAATCACAGAATGTTAGGGCTTGGAAAGGACCTCCAGAGATCATTAAGTCCAACCCCTCTGCCAGAGCAGGATCGACTAGAGTGGGTCACACAGGAACTCATCCAGGCAGGTTTTTAATGTCTCCAGAGAAGGAGACTCCACAACCTCTCTGGGCAGTAGCTTTTCAGAAGACATACATTTTTTAGTAGAAGGACTGGTGTTAAAACTGTGCTGGTTTAGTGTCTCATAGATGCGTCTGTACCTGTTGGGTTTTGTTGTTTTTTCTTTCTCACAATGCCAAGCTGTTCCATTTTTGTCAGTCACTATTGCCTACCACCCTGGAGTCTGGTGAGACAAGTCTCTCCACAGAACTGAAGCACATCTGTGCCTAAATTGTCAGTGAAGCTTGATCCCTCAGCAGAGTGTCCTGTAATGGGTCAGGCTCCTAGAAGTTGAGCAGTGATGGAACATGTGGCAGCTACCCACAAACCTATTAGAAGTGGTGCTGTACTGGTCTGGTATTCCTGTGATTTATGGCTCTCTGTCATGCTAGAAGATAAAACTTTCAATCAAAAAACCTCTAAGTCACCATCAAAATAATGTAAAGAACTAGTTAGCAGTGGATGAGTACTCATTTTGAATGACTTGATTTTGCAAAAATGGATGCCATCAGCATAGTGGCAGGAAGTCAGCACTGTTCTAAATTCAGCATATACTCCTGATGTAAACAAGCCCACAATGAAGAGGGTAAAAAGCAGTATTAATTTGCAGTGGGAGGAATCATAGCTGCAACCAAGTTTCAGGGAGATCATGGATGATTTTTGGAGACATCATACTGATTGATGTAATTGCCTTGAAAATAAACTTTATGCTTCTTAAGACTGATTACTGCAAGTGTTATTGTTCATCTAAAATTCCTTCAGAAAAGGGCAAAAATTCTTTCACATTGAACTTGCTAACTCTAGAGCCTTGCAGATGGTTAACCACATTTCCAACACATGCAGTTCGCAAACTGAATATTTGAGTGCTTTAAATATTTTCCTATTGATCCAATTGTTTTTTTTTGTGAGGTAATGACAGAATGAGAAGTAATGGGTTTAAACTGGAAGAGGGGAGATTCAAAATTGATGTTAGGAAAGGGTTCTTTCCAGTGAGGGTGGTGAGACACTGGCACAGGTTGCCCAGGGAGGTTGCAGATGCTCTCTACCTGGAGGTGTTCGAGGTCAGGTTGGATGAGGCCTTGAGTGACTTGTTCTAGTGGGAGGTGTCCCTGCCTGTAGCAGGAGG
Organism: Tricholaema leucomelas; assembly: GCA_013400475.1. Lineage (NCBI taxonomy): Eukaryota > Metazoa > Chordata > Aves > Piciformes > Lybiidae > Tricholaema lacrymosa > Tricholaema leucomelas. The sequence goes on along the minus strand of WAAF01016144.1, from coordinate 3,251,760 downwards.
TTGGAACTGGATGATCCTTGAGGTCCCTTCCAACCTAAACCATTCTATGATTCTATGTACAGGATGAAAAATCAGTTAATTTGCTTCTAATTTCAAAAATTGCTAAGGAGATGGAAGCTTAGAAGTATGTACATAATACATCATAAAATTGCAAAAGAAATTGCACTGAACAATGCCTTTTCCTAGTAAAAAGTGCTCTCTAGAATGACATAAAACCAGATGTGAATCTTACAAAATAATCTTGTGGCACTGCAGTGTGATTCTAAGTCTTTCCATGTGGCTAATAATTTGTAATCTAGAATTCTCCAACAAATTCTCATATTGCCCTGAGTGGAAACAATGCACATTGCATTGGAGAACTGCCTTTCTGTACTGTTATATTTAGTAGCATGAAATCTATACAGCGGTTTATGAGTGGGACACAATAATAAGAAGCCTTTCTGACTAGAAAGAGATGCAGATTTAAAATTATTTTCTACACATTGATTATCCACAATGATAGACACTCAGAGAATAAAATCATACTTAGCTAAGTAAATGAGAAAGCCTTTCCATCCGAAGGCAAGGGGTTGTTGGTATGGACTCTCATACTGGTTTTCCTATTTGTCATGGTAGGCACTCGTTCCTTCAGCTAATGCTTTCAATGCATTCACTTACAAATGCAATTCAGATTTTCAAAACATCAAAGCCATAATGACACTATCTTTTTGAAGTCTTTTATCAAACTGCTGAGGTTGACCTATTTAATTGTGCAGCCTAAGATGATTGACTAGAAGAACAAGTCAATGCTTTTAGGGCTTTTATTGGTGTACTGTAACAGTCTACGTAAGGTCAGATCCTTAGCAGGTGTATTGCTCAGTTAGATTAGACACAGTTGTCATGGTTGCAATAGTTCCTCAAGAAAAGGCAAACATATTAATTGCATGTGGTTTTCCTTCCTGCTTTATTTTTGTAGTACTCTAGTTATATGCAAAAGCAACAATCTAGTTCAGAAGTGATATTTATGCCCATGATAGGTGCTTAGAGAGCTGGTATTAGAAGGTTACTTCCCGTGATGGTCTCCGGCATAAAAGTGCTATTGTCCATTATTCTGTAAAATGAAAGTTTCATATGATTTTGCTTTGATGCAGTTTATTCACTCATATGCAGCAGTTTATTGGATGATCAAAGCATGAACAGGATTTGTATCTGAAACCCATTCAGCACCCCAAAGGGCTATAGTCACACTCAAGTCTTATGGTCTACAGTTTGTCATTTCAAATCAAACTTAACTTGAATGTCTGCCAGAGCTTTGATCTCAGTCAAATTGTGCTTCTTTGAAATCCTTCAGGGATATTTCACATAGATTAAGCATATCAGAATTCACAACATTAGAGCAGATTTTATCAGAATTAATAAACTTAGTGCTGAATTCTGTGAATGGAAGTGAATGCAGGAGAATCACCTACTTGAGCAGCTGACACATAAAATTGAAACAGTTGAGAACAGAGACGAATGTCTGACAGATTGGGTGCATTGGCAACATAAGTCATTACTCAACTGATTTTTAATTGTTGTTTAAATTTAATTAATATAATAGTCAAGGAAAGTGCAGGGATTTATAGCTTTTATTTAACATTTCAGATTTTAACCAAGTTCAGCACAGAAGGAAGGATAATCGCAGCCATCCGATGGCTACTGAAGCTATGTGAAATGAATTGCTGCTGGTCCTACAATTCCCACTGCCCAAAAAACTCATTAAAAGAATTTGGACAGATATTCACAGGGTGATAACAGTGGAGCTGTTCAGCAGTCCAAAGATACAAAAGTGTTTTGCTGATTTGTCAGATGTAATTGTCTGTAGTGAATTTTTGTGCCTTTTTCAAAAGATATTAAACAGTTCAGCTAACTCAGAAAAGTAAGATAAAATCTAGGTGAGAATGAGGGCTGCTTTAGAGGGACATAACAAACTGGATAATAAAAATATATGCTTTGACAATTCCTTAAACTTTTGGTTGTTGTGAATAGCAAGAAAGAATTAAAACCTTTCCCCATAACAAAGTATGAAATAGCTTGGAGTTATGGTCTGACTTTGTAACTCCAAATGTAGGACTTCAATCTTAGAACTACTTTTCTTCATTTATAACTTCACAAATCTAATCTGCTAAGCTTCTGGAGACTACTTGTGCAAATGAAGTTCAGTACACATACAATTAACATAGGTATTGACCATTTTTCTTATTTTTGTTCTGCCTGTATGTATATGTTTGCCTGTAATTTTAACTAGAATATATTCAGCATGGTCTCCCAGTATTTCATTTCACAGCACATTTTTCAGACATTGGTATTTTAAGGTCTGAATGTGAATTGAAGGATACAGTATGTTGCCTCTATGTATTGGTTCAAGTAGAGTTTGCCAAAGGCATGTTCTCTTATAAACAAAGGGAAATCACAGGAAAACAGTTATTTGACTTCTAAGAACAGAAGCTGACCCAACTAGGAACAGTGCAGGACCCAAATGAGGTTTATATTGATCTGGAAGAACATGAAATGAAACACAGGGACAAAAAATGAAGTGAGGAAGGTGGTTGTCCTGAACTTTGTAGACCATGATTAAATTGTTATTGAGCACTGGAACAGGCTGCCCAGAAAGGTTGTGGAATCTCCATCCTTGGAGATACTCATAATGCAAGCGGACACACTCCTGAGCAACTTTGTTTAGTTGTTGCTGCTATGAGCAGTAAGAGTTGGACTAAGTTGCTGCTTGATGTCTCTTCCAACCTCTTCTATGATTTTATAGATTGCAGTAACTGCAATTGAACTAAAATATCCAGCATTAATGTTCTTGGCACCTTAATGTGATCAGTTACATTTTTTGTCACTCAGCCTTAGAAGGCTCCATGTTGCACATAACCCTTCAGCATGTATCCATCATTTACACAAACATCTTTCCTAGAGCTTAGATTTTTCACAGTGAGGATCCATTTTAACAAGTGATGTATTCAGAGACAGATATCAGCAGCTCTCACTGTTGCATCCTGGAGATGATAAACACTGTCCTACTAGAGAGTACGCTGTGGGCAAGCTAGACCTCTTGCAGCAACAGATAAAATGCACTTGGTTGTATCTATTTATGAGTATATTCAGATAACACATGTCAAAAAGTATGTGTGGTCTGACTTCCTGTCCCACACCCCAGCTCTGAGTAATATTTCTCAACAGGGAAATAGTGAAGGCCAAATTCCACTACACATCTGTTGTGATGCTCTGCAAGTGAATATTATGCCATATTCTTCATGATTCACAAATGTGACAGGACCTCCAGCCTATATCTGACCTAGCAGTCTGTGGTCTGAGGTCAGACTATCTCAGACTATAAACTGCCTTTCTCTATGAGCTGATTTATCTTGACAGTCATTCTCTTTAGTCAAAAAGAGCATTTGACAGAAAGAAATACTCTCCAGAAAGTGGGCTGTGTCCTTTTTGCTGCATGTCTCCTGGGGCTGCATGTCTCCTGGGGCATTAGCCAGAGTGGAGTCTGTAATAGTAAGGAAGATATTTACTTTGCAATACTTGATTTTAGTCTTCTCTTCTTCCCAGCGATCTTACTGTAACAATCTAAACAGTGAGGGGTGTAACTGAGGGAAGATCAAAGGTCTGAGTACCTGTGTTTTTGTCTAGTTAGTGAGGTACATAGCTAACAAGGTAAGGACAGGAACACCCAAGAGAAAAGGGAAGCACTGCAGCTAAAACAGAATCAGTAACAAGTTCACAGTCAGTCTGACTGTTTCAGTTCTTTGTCATTTAAAGAAAAAACAGAAATGGCAAAAGTCAAGACTCCTCTGAGATCTTTACTGAGCCAGTGGGGGAAAGTGCTGCATGATTTTAGGGGGCAGAAATGTCATAGAATGGTTTGGGTTGGAAGGGACCTTGAAGATCGTCTAGTTCTAACCCCATGCAGTGAGCAGAGGCACTTGCCACTAGATCAGGTCACTCAAGGCCATGTCCAACTCAGTCCTGAACACTTGCAGGGTTAGAGCCTTCACAATCCTGTGTCCTTGCACAATTTAGAAGCAGATGCACTTAGTGGTCTAGTAAGAGTTTCCTGCCTTTCTGTAATTTCATTCAGACCCTCAAGGCATTTATCTCTTATCTTATTCATCTATGTGCAAGCAACTTCGGTCAGGAGGAACTGTGAGTAATTCTGAGGACACAGGACAAAATGCAGCCCTTGATTCTGCCATTTTTGGTGTAGCCATAGCTTGATGCTCTGTTTATTTCCACTACAAAAATTCCAAAGCTGCAGCATTCTGGTCTCATGCTTTGTCTCTCCAAGGAATCTCAGTTTGACTGGTGCCTTGATGTTTGAAGCAGATAGAGTTTTGAGGGGTTTGTTAAGTCAGAACAGACTGAATTTCTTAACTTACTCTTTCTTCTAGATCCAATGAGTGAACAGGATTTAATTTCTTGTGAGAATATTGATTCCTAAATCTTAAATATTGCAGTTGGGAAGCTTTTTGCAGTTTTGTGTGTTGACAGCTAGCTTCTGAGGACCTCCAGCTTGTGCAATGGAAGAAGTTTCATATTCATATTATATTGCATGACTGTGGCTTGTAATAGCTCATGTCCACTTAGATCCATCATACAGTGCCTTATCACTCAAGATACAGCAGCTTGAGACCTGTCGGCTCAGTTGGATACTAGAAGCTCCATCCAGTCCAGTTTCAGCAGGGCATCTCAGCGGTGGCTTTCTTTGGAGAACCAGAATTTAGATGTAGTTTGGTTGCTTGGTAAATAATTTAACCCTAGATACCATTAATAATAGCTAATGTAATTGTGTTTTCCATTCAATGTCTGTTAGAGATAAAAGCTTAAAGCAAGGTATAGAGAATGTTTTCATTTTGAAAGCGAGTGAATTAAGCAGGTTATCAGCAGTCTTTCTCCCTTTCTTTCTCTGTATCTTTACATTTTTAAAGTGCACAGATGGGCAGCGTAGGAAGTCAGAGGTAGTGTTTTAGTATTCTGCATGGTTTATTCTATTTGGGAATTTTTGTGAAGAGTTTTTGTTTACTTCTTCCCAACTGCAGGAGTCTGAGCTGAATAGACAGTTCATTAAATTACTCTGAGAGAGGAAAGTTTTGTGTTCAGTTCCCAGATGGCTACAACTGTCCCGTGTGACAAGCATTCAGGATGGATTTGTTGTTGCTATGTTTGTATTCTTGTGGCTTTTTTATAAGTCAGCTTAGTAGCCACTCATCAATGGTGGGCTTTTCTTGCAGTAGCCAAATAAAGCACAGATGTGTTCTAATCCTATTTGTACTGATAGGGACTGGAAAGTTTAATCAACATGCAGAAGATCACAAGGGAAATCACTACCAAATCCTGAAAGGTAACCTAGACTTTAGTCTAAAATTCCAAGCACAGGATCTCTTCACTTCAGTCTCACTTTTAAGTAATTAGGACGGGAGGAAATCCCAGAAGGACACCCATTTTTTTTCTTGAAAAGAAAAAAATATTGAAAGATTTATAATAAGTAAATCCTATTCCAAATAATATTACTTAAGCAAATATAAGAATCTGGGGAGGTTTGCAAAGTCATCATCTCTTAGTGGATCACTTTGCATATCTCTAAATCTCTACAACAAATTGTTGAGCAGAGAGCTTTCCTAAATTATTTGCATGAAATCCTGTAGAAGCCATTACAATTTTTCATCCTGTGCCTAGCAGAAAGAATTCAAAGTATTGTTATATATAAAAACAACAACGAAAGTTTTATCTTCTTCACCCATTTCAGTATGACTCTAATTTTGGCTTTCTGAGTGAGAGAATATGACTGGTGGCTCCAGACAGTGATGATACATTTATTTTAAGTCACAAGAGCCAAGGAACCATAGGTCCAAAACCCCAGTGGGATGTTCTTTCATCCTAACTACATGTGCAGTGTCTCTCTTCAGCTACCAGTGACCTTGGATCTCCCATTGGGGCCTTTCTACTGACAGCAGCAAGCCACATAGTTTATAAAAAACTGTAAGCAAAGGCAGGGAAAAAAAGAGAGCAAGGGTGGAGAGTGAAAAGAAATCTGTTTCCTTGTTCAAAACTCAAGGACCTTAAAATGTCTGCAAACCATGCCACAGTTGAAAAGGTTTGCTAAAGAATGCAATTGTTTTTGTATTGAGACACAAGCAACAGACTAGTGAAACAACAAACTTTTGGATAAGAAAAGACAAAAGCAAATTAGTGCCCATGACATGAGCACTTCAGTTGAGCACAGTGCTTCATGAGTCAGATAATAGCTCTGCCACATTTTAGCCTTGGCAATTTAAAAGCCAAGAGTTTTGATTTAACTAAGATTTTAAATCTAAGGGGAAAGTAGAGTAAGGACAAAGAATGATTCAAATTCACTTTAAGTACTGTGGGCTGTGTGCTGATTTTTCTGGTTTATATAAAGCTAGCAAAAATTCAATCAAAAACTTTTCTCCTCATAAAAAAAATAAAAAAGAAGGGGGGAAAAAAAGGCAGATTGTTTCCTAGCAGAGCATAAAAGAAGGATTGCTGTGTTTTCTATTAGAGCCACCAAAACAGTTTGCACAAAGGACAGTAAATTTTGTTCATGCTGTGCAGACATTTTGAACCAGATGACAAGTCCAACAGCTTGGATTCTCTGGAAGGTGAGATTTCAGTGGCTCCAAATGAAAATGAAAAATCAAGATTGAGGGACACCAAAATGAAAGCCACTTGGATGAGTGACAAACACAAATCAATCAACTTTATTATGCTCTGCTTCTCCTGTAGAGTTCTGGGGCCAGGAAGGCAGAGTCCATGGCAGGTATATCCAAAAATGTCAACAAATCTACTGCCTTCAGCTCTTCTGTGTGTTACCACCCAATAGAAATATTGCCAACAAAGGAATGGCATGTCTGCATCATTGGTGGCATATTCTGGGAAAGCAAAGGCATTACCCTGGCACATTTTACTTAATTTTGACCTGATTGGGCCATATGGTGTCTTTTTAATTTTGTATTTAAATGCAACACTTGTTGTCTGTGCTGCCATTATCCAGACTCCTTTGTGAAATACATGGTTGGTGAAGAGGAGATTGGAAATAGAAAAAAGGTGGAGGTGAGTAGCGGTGGTATCAGTTGTGCAGTGAATGGGGTGCCTTGGCAGTTATATGGGATGAACAACTGGAATAAGATAGCTTGGGTGAAAGGAAAGCAGAAAAAGGTAGAATTTTTGCTAGGGAAGAGATGGAGATAAGCAGAGTGGAGAAAGGTGGAGTAGAAGAAGGCTGGATTAGCGGAACATCAGAAAAGACTAAAGTCAGAAAAGCAGGAGGATGCGTTTTGCCAGTGGCTGGCTGTGCAGTGGCAACGGAGAATATAAACTGGCACAGGAAAAAGAAAGAACAGAGACTACAGCCAGGCATCACCTTGAAGGTTAGACCACCTATGGATACTTTGCATGGAGTTTAGCAAAACTTTTGATTTAAAGGTAAGAGGGGGGAAAGAATCATTATAGAGGCTCTTCAAAGCCAACTAAATATTTGGAAAGCCATGCATGGTTTTATTTGTAAAGAGAGATTTTATAGCCACAAGTGGAGAACATTATGGTAGCATCTGATACATAAGCCTCAGCTAGTCTCTACCATATGAGTATTCTGTTCCATCAGAAACACAGACAGAAAAGGAGTCAGGGCACAAGGGATCATGCAAGGTGCAGGTTCCTCACCTACCTTCATGAATCTTTGCTCAGTGAATAAATTACTGAGCGCTCAAAGAGTTCTTTCTCCTTCAACTTTCAACACTTTTTTCATTACAGAGCCACATAAAACCAGAGAGATTAATACTCCTACTGCTTCAATAAGTAGGAGAGACCCCAGATTGTACTTTATTTGTTTCATAAGCTTTTCACTACTCTATACAAATGGTTTTGAATTTTTCTTTATATATGGACTATAAATTGTTATGAATCTGGATCAGATTGTTTCTGACTTTTTTCTTGGAGCGAAGAATAATTCTTTAGAGGGACACATGTTTTTTCTCACTGTCTTTTTTCTTTCACCCTTTGCACATCTCCTTAGTGTTTCATTTCAGCCACTAGTACAAAGGAGCCAATAACTTCTCTGAGTTTCAGCCAGCTGAATTTCACTGTGTAGTACAGGACTGTCATTGTATAGCTGCAACACAGTCTACCATTCCATAAAATCAAGTAGTCTGTTGCCTGCTAGAAATGAAAGAGACAGAGCTTTTGTTTTCGTCATTCTCTGCTTTTCCCCACTTTGTATTAAGTGATAATACAAATCACATTTTGTACTTATTTTAGGAATGCATGCTTGTTCTCCTATGAAGCAAAATCAATCTCTGAATTTAAACTGTCCCTGGAATATTTTGAGCTTTTTTTCTTCTCCTTAGCATATAGACTAAGACAGCCCTATGGTGGGCAAATAATCTTTTTGTTATGTGATGAATCTGCAGGCTCTTCACAACAAAAGATCTCCTAAAGCAGCAGGGCCAATCCTTTAAGTTGAGAAACAGTATATCAATAAAGGTCAGTGTGACAATGTGATTTATTGAAATACTCTGCTACTCCTAGCAGTTAGTATTTCATATAATATGATACACGGCAGGTATTTTTATTCATATTTGAGTTTCCCACTGCAACCTTGTTCTACCTGTTTTATTATTTATTGTTGCCTTTTAGAGATGAAAGAAACCAATTTATTCAGCTTTCATAACTATTCCTAACAGGTACAAAGAGGTTAAAGACTAACAGGAAAAATCAATTGGTTAATAAAATAGTTAATTGACTAAACGTTTCTTCCAAGAGGCCGTGATTGCAGACTGTGCAGAACCAAAGGAGATTGGTTTAATTATAATGAGATCTCACTGCATAAAAGCCTTCTCTGCAGATAAGATTTTTGAACTTGAGTGTGCCTGTTCCTATTTTTTATAGTTTGCACATGCAGTAAATGCAGGGACCATAATTAAATCTTTTCACAATTTTTAGTATCTACTTTTTCCTTTTATGGTCACGGCCGATGGCAAAATTACAATGAAAGCATATCTAAGCATCGAAAGGTCAGTCAACATGGGCCTTAGAGAGCTGGAAAGACTTTTAGATAAGTGTATAAAGCACTGATGAACAAATAACCTCCCACTTCTGTCTCCTTCTGATGGACTGTCTGGCAGGGATTTTTAATTGGTTTTCTCTACAACTACCTGAGGGGAGGTAGGGGTGAGGAGGGGGCAGCCTCTTCTCCTTGATGACAAGCAGCAGGACTAGAGGAAATGGTGACAAGCTGCACCAGGGGAAGTTCAGGCTGGACAGTAGGAAATGCTTCTTCATTGAAAGAGTTCTCAAACAATGGAATGGTTTGCCCAGGGCAGTAGTGAAGTCACCACCTCTGGGGGTGTTCAAGTAGCTCTGGATGGGGTTTAGTGTTGACCTGTCAGTGATGGGTGGAGGGTTGGACTGGATGATCTTTGGAGTCTGTGATTCTATGGTGCTGTTACACATGAAATTCATTTTTTTTAAATGGCACAGGGAAGTGAAGAACGATTCTGTGCCTCTATTTGATGAGCAGTTTCCCATTATTGACATTATTCTCTCTTTATCAATATCCTGTTTGCCATCCCCAAAACAGTGTCAGTTATCCAGCTCAGCTGCACATAATGGCATTTCACAGATCCCCACCTCCCTGCTGTGCTTACAAAGGCATCTCTAGTTCATGGAGTCTGTCAGCAAGCTGCACATCTAACTGAAATGTATTTTAAAAACCCAAACTCTTGTGATTTCAAGAATGTAAGTTCTGCTGATGTCATTTAGTGTTTCATTTGCCTACATCCCAACAAGTACAGCATGTTGATAAAGGACACGGAGTGAATGGCAAGGCACTTTCATTGACCTTCAGTGTTGCCTCATATTGACATTCAGGCAGGAGAGATATTCAAACAGTTAAGGTCAAAAGAAAGGGGACTTTGATTAACAGCAAAGTAATGCATTGCAATCCAAATTATGTAGGAGTCTGTTCAGGCTACAATTTGTCTTGTTTGCTTTTAATTTTAGATTCAATGTCAATGCAAGATTTTAACTCTCTGGTTACAGTTCTTTATCCATATGATTCTCTAATGTAATTGTGATATAACCCTCAATTGTATTAAGAGCCAAGTTGAAAAACATCAATGTGTTATTCCAATATTGCCTTGACTGGTAGGTCAGGATGGTATAGTGGACTGGGAACAACTTTTCTGAGGACAAAGTAGATACTTGTTTCTGCTATAGGAGGCACCTTTAGTATTAAGAGGTACAGTAAAAACTAGTGCTGAAGCATCACCGAAGCTTTTGGTCAAAACACTTCATTTGTACATTAGAAGTGTATTTAAAACACTTCATTTGTACATTAGAAGTGTATTTATGTTCAAATGTCAGGCCCTGCATTGGAATGGCTGAAGACTGAACATTTCCTTTTGCCGTGGGAATGGTAGGGGAGCAGAGGAGGCAGGTGGGGAAGCAACTTCTAAATGCATGATAACAGGATTTGTGAGAGCTTGAATGTCCAACCATTCAGCTCTGCAATGTCCACCATTGTAGTTCCTAATGCTTTTGTGGGTTGTGGTTCTGTAACAATGACAAGAAATCGATACTAATTTTCATTCTACTGGTCTAAAAAGCACAGCGAAAAATAGCTGATAAAAGATTTTCTAAAAGGAACTGTTCACATCTTCGTTATGAAAATGGAAATTGTGACAGGCTCTGTTGGACATGGTGCTTTGTTGCAGTTAAGCTACCCTGGCCCAAAGCTGAAAACTCTGCTAGCTTGAGATGTTAAACGCTAAAACCTTTCTCTTCTCCCAGTGGCTTCCTTGTCCACAAAATACATACACTGACATTCCAGCACAGTTGCTGAGAGGGCTGCTTCTCCCACATTCAGTTTTGATCCCAAACAAACAGCTTGAGATTTCATGTTGGATAATTGGGTTTTACCTGCATTTTAAACAAAAATCCTTGTCCTTTTATAAACTGCTTGAGTTAGAGGACGTGCGGAGCTTTTGCTGAAAGAAATGCATTAATCCTTTTAAGTTTGATAAAAGGTTCTTCTATACTATGCTGCATAGTTTCCTGCTGAGGGACCACATTTGTGTAGAATCTCTATTTGTGGGGAAAGAAAGACACAGACTCCTTCTAATGGCTTGAAGGAAAGATTGATAAGGGAAAATAATACACCTCTGGATTTAGAATTGAACAAGATTCAGGGGAGGTTTATTACATTAATTGGACTTAATGGATATGTTCTGTCTATTTTCTTTGTCCTCCCCCAGTGTGCTCTCAGGAACTGCAGGTGATCACCCTTTTTTTTGAGGCTGACCCTGTAGCAAGTCCAAAATTGATCTCTCTACAAGGATATGGAAGGCCCTGCCATACTCTTGTTTTCTTTGTTGTACTGCTGCATCCAGGACGTGAGTCCTGTGTCTGACAATGACAGTATAAGTTATTTCAGTGATCCACTGCCAAGCAAGCAAAACAAATGCCCATTTTCTCTTGTTTCAAACTCCAAACGGCTTAGATTTATTTTGACACCTCTGATATGTTGTTATTATGACCAGAGTAGTGCTGGTCATTGCTGGGCAACATGACATTCAATACTTGTGACTTGCTGTATCCCGCATATCAATTGTGACTCGTGTCAAGCCATTTAGACTACTACTGTTTATTGATCAGCTATTACTAGGGTTTATTTCTCTATCTTCTTTTTTATTTAGAACATTTCACTTTTACCAACCCAGTGGAGTAAAATATTTTGCCCTTCTGTTTGGACAAGGTATTATGTGTAGAACAGCTAAGCTACAGTAAAGCACAGTACAGATCTTCCAGTGTTCTCGCTGGAAGCTTTTGTGCTATGTGTTGAGCTCGTGTCTCAGTCCCAACTCAGTCCAATTTAGCCTAGTTCCAAATAATCAATGTAAGCCAAACTTTTATGGGTGAGTTCATATTTTATGATATAAATTTATCTAGCACAAACATCAAAGTCATCATTGTTTCACAACCAGGAAATGAGATCCTGCTTCCACTGTTGCTTTCCTTCCATGCTGTAAAACATTAGGCAGTGCATAAAAATGTTTAGGAAAAAGTCAGACAGACAAATTGTTGAGAAACAATCCTGCCCACAAGGTCCACTCCATCAAACGAAAGCAGACATCTGCTTTACCTTGTAAAGATACTGTTCTCCATCCTCCTTTTGGCAAATGGGAGTCTTGACAGAGAGATTCCTGTGCCTCTAACTACTTTAATCATGTTGATCCTGGGCTGTCGTCACTTTGTGCAAGCTCATAAACCAAGCACTATCCAATTTGGTTATATTTTTTTTCTGCTGCTTATAGCTAGTACAATTAGCCAGGGGATCATCTCTGAAGGTTTGGGTTTAAAACACATCATCTCTTCTGGGTGTATCCCTGTGCCATCTGCGTTGTAAAATCTTAGCACACACACAGAGATGTGAAGTCACGTCATACAGAATTACCACTTATAATTCTGTATGGCCAAAGTGAGACCAGACTTGACAAATCCTCAGGATTGAAGCTTACTTAAGAACTGAAGTCAGTGGTTTAGTATCTTATGAGTCTGTCGTTTTTGACAGTAGCAAACCTGTAAGGATAAAAACGCATCATGGCATTCTTTTAGGACATCAGTGGATGCATTAATGACTGAAAATATGCTTGTAAGAAAATCAGCAAAAGGCAGTTCACATGCAAGAGGACTAAAGTCTCCTGACCCAGAAAACTGGAGCATGTGTAAATTGTAGTTCCTGTTGACATTAGTCCTCTTCTGTTGTGTCTTGGGTAGGACACAATGGCCACAAAGATTTTCTTTACAAAGATACTAAATTTGTTTTATTATAGACAACTATGACATAATTTGCACATTCTCTCTAGCGGGTTAAATGGCTCCATAGCATTATTTCTACTGAAACGAAAGCTTCACTAGAAAACAAACAGATAAATAACAAGACACAATTTCTTATACGGTCATTAGGAGGATGGCTGACACATTAATGAAACAAAAAAAATATGAGAATCATATGTCCATTTGGGGAGTAGCTTCCAGAACACTCCAGAAATTTCAGCTGCCTCTCCCACGTATAAGCTCAAGTTGAGGGCTGACTTGCTGGAAAGCAGCTTTGTGAAAAAAGACCAGGCAGTCCTGGTGGACAGCACAAGGACCATAAGCCAGCAATGTGCCTTTGTGGTTAAGAAAGTCAGTAGTACCCTCGGATGCATCAAGAGGAGTTTGGCCAGCAGGTCAAGGGAAGTTCTCATCCCCCTCTGCTCTGCCCTGGTGAGGCCTCATCTGGAGTACTATGTCCAGTTCTGGGCTCCTCAGTTCAATAGAGAAGTTAAGATACTGGAACATGTCCAGAGAAGGATGGAGAAGCTGGTGAGTGGCCTGGAACAGAGCCCTGTGAGGAGAGGCTGAGAGAGCTGGGGTAGTTCAGCCTGGACAAGAGGAGGTTCAGGGGTGATCTCATTGCTGTCTACAACTACCTGAAGGGAGGTTGTAGCCAGGTGGGGTTGGTCTCTTCTCCCTGGTAACCAGCAACAGAAGAAGGGGACACAGTCTCAAGTTGTGCTGAGGGAGGTATAGGCTGGATGTCAGGACAAAGTTCTTCCCAGAGAGAGTGATTGGCATTGGAATGGGCTGCCCAGGGAGGTGGTGGAGTCGCTGTCCCTGGAGATGTTCAAGAGAAGACTGGATGGGGCAGACACTTAGTGCCATATTCTAGTTGATTGGATAGGGCCAGATGATTGGTTGGACTGGATGATCTTGGAGGTCTCTTCCAACCTGGCTGATTCTGTAGTTCTATGATTCTAAGACTGAGGGGGAATCTTGTCAATGTTTATGAATGCTTTTATCAGTGGTGGCCAGCAACAGGACAAGAGGTAGTGGGTATAAACTTGAACGTGGGAAGTTCTATCTAAACACAAGGAGGAACTTCTTTATTTTTTGGGTGGTAGAGCACTGGAACAGACTGCCCAGAGAGGTGGTGGAGTCTCTGTCTCTGGAGTCATTCAAAGCCCACCTGGACACCATCCTGTGCACCCTGGTCTATGTGCTCCTGCTCTGGCAGGGAGGTTGGACAAGGTGATTTCCAGAGGTCTCTTCCAACCACTCTCATTCTGTGACTGTGTTTTGGAATCTCTTCCTTCTTTTGAAATCTGTGGTAATACAGAAAAATTCCATTTGTATTTTGAAATGTAGACGTTAATAAATTCACGAGAGCCACTTCCTGTTGGGAAATAGGGAGAAGCAGTAAGTATAAAACTAAGTGTTTGAGAGAGACAAGAGAAACATTAATGTCAAGAATTTAAAGTTTTAAAGAACCTTGCAACTGGATCTTGCAAAGTCTGCATTTCAGATGTCTTTAGATATCCTCTGATGATCTGTGAGTATATAGAAGATGTCATTTCATTTATAAGGTGAAACTGTGTGGAAATATTTCTGAGGTATCTCATCATACATTAAAAACAAATGAAGCAGGAATATTCATAGAGACTATTTTATAAACACCAGCAGCACCTGAGAACTCCACAAGATCAACCTAACACAGGCATGGCCTTTTGCCTTTATGAAAAACGTCCTTTCCCCACAGATATTAATCATTCAGACTTACATTTCTGGAGTATTAAATTCAGCCTGCCTTAACATCACAAATAAATTTAATCCTTGAAGGTGATGCTAACAGATGGCTGGCCTTACCATTTAGATTGCAGTGTTCTAGCTCAGGTTAGTTTGAACATTTTACCTCTTTTTTTTTTTTTAATGTTTTCAGTTGAAAGTGTGACTTTGGCAAAATAGAATTTAAAAACATGCATGGAAAAGTCCATTTTGTCAAAATGTGATCCATGAGGGAACCTGAATGAATTTCCAAAGCAGTAAGCTAGCTTGATATTTAAAGAGGTTTTTAATTATTAAAACCTTGAGGGATATACATTTTGCACCATTCATCGAACTGTGAGCGCAATTTATTTAATAGGCACACATTTTACTGGGCAACTTACGCCACCAGAAAAGGATTTCAAACCACAGCCAAGTGGAAAATATATCCCAAGGTATCTGCATTGCCTAGTAAAAGTAGGAGATTTAAACAGTCAAGATACAAGCTGACTGTGAAAGCACCTACCACTAATATAAAGCTACGCAGTGCTGAAATGATGCTGACAACCCTCACAAACCTTTAAACAGCCATTTCCAAGCTGGCAGATCTAAATTGCAGGAAAACAAAGCAATCACTCAAGGAATTCTTTGCAAATTAAACCAGTTCCTTGCTGATGCTTGATGTTCTGGAGCTTCATGAACAATACAGTCTCAGAAGCCATTTTCCTTTTTCCTTTTCTATCAAGTGTTTTTCCTGTAAAGATATTTATTTTGTCAGCAGTGAAAAACAAGTGGTGGTAGATGATTATAAGCACAAACAAGAATCACACATTCAAAAGCTGATTTAAGAAACACATAATATACTTGTGTTTGTCTTATTTTTCTGTCAAATAAGAAGTTACTTGTTCCTGTATCATGTCTGGCCCACTGTAGCTGACTGAATGACACCTTTGCTAGGTTTTTGTTTGTGCAAGAGGTAGTTCAAGGCTAGGAACCCATGTGAGATACTGTGTATGCTTATAAATCATAGAATCGTAGAATCAACCAGGTTGGAAGGGACTTCCAAAGACCCAAGGTTTGTGCTGCCTCCTCAAATAAGGTGATATACAGAAAGCCTCTTCAGAATGGAAATAGGAAAGTCTTCTGAATGAAAATACCCTTGCAGATGCTTGTTCAAACTGGCATTTGTGGCAATTATAAAAATAAACCCAAACTGATACTTGTCTGTAAGAATTCATTATATGAATTAGAAGTTTGGGAAATGGCACAACACAGCATGAAATTAGATTGCAGAGGGAGTGAAAAATACAAGTCTGAAAAAACCAAGAGCTCTTCAGATATTCATCTGGCAAAGAGACTGAGCCCTGGCTCAGGGCATCATGGCAACTGCCTATGCCTGAAACTAGAGGCCATCTCCATATGATATATCAGCACTTCTTGGGCCTCAGTATTGACATTTCCTTGGCAAAGCCATTGGTTATAAGATGAAGACTGAGCACTATTGGTGATAGTCTTAGTGCTGGCAAGTTACTCCTACACCCACACAACTATAGACCTGCTGATGTCTTCCTACAGGCCAGGATTTCACTCCTAATATAAAGGATTAAAAATGTGTTGGAGTATTTGAATATTTTTGCAATAATCCTGTGAAGAACAGGGATTGTTTAACTTACCTATGAACTGATATAAAACAGCAAATTTCTCTTCAGAGATAGAAAGAGAGGGGTTGATGGAGCACTGTAACAGGCTGCATAGAGAGGCCATGGAGTCTCCTTCTCTGGATACATTCAAAACCCACCTGGATATGCAGCTTGTCCCAGATGATCCTGCTTTGGCAAGGAGGTTGGACTCAATGATCTCTGGAGGTCCCTTCCAACCCTTAACATTCTGTGATTCCGTGACGTCTGAGCCTTTCTGAGGAGGTATAACTCACTGCAAATGAAGCTGGCAGCATGAGCTTAGTGTTTTATGGCAGCACTGATTAGATTTGTAGCAGTGCTACTTTACAGAGGTTGAAGACAAGTCTTTTAGGTGCTACTGGAGCCAACATCCACCGGTCAGTGTGGGAGCAAAAACCCTCCTGTAAAGAATTTATAGTATTCAAATAGCACTCACGGCCTCTGAGCCCTGCTTTCTAAAGTTGAATGGCAAATGCTTTGGCAGTATTGTATTAACCAGTGCATCCTGACATATTTAAGGGTCTCTGAAAACAATGCCTTTCAGGAGCCAGCTCTGCTATTGTCTGATGATTAAAAGTAAATTATCTGGGCTGAAATATCTATGTGCAAATAATTAGTGAATGAAGTAAAATATGTATTAGCTGTCTAGAGCTGTACTTTGGGGAGCCT
Source organism: Tricholaema leucomelas (assembly GCA_013400475.1). NCBI lineage: Eukaryota > Metazoa > Chordata > Aves > Piciformes > Lybiidae > Tricholaema lacrymosa > Tricholaema leucomelas. The sequence continues at coordinate 3,234,784 of WAAF01016144.1, read as the reverse complement.
CACAAATAATGACAGTCCAGTTGTTTCTAACAAAAGCATGTATATAAGTGTAGTGGAGAGGTAATTAATTAATACCAGATTATATTTTGCCAAAATTAATATTGTTTATTAATTTTGCTATTCAGGAGTCTCACCTTCCTGACCATTAATTTTACTAATAATGAGTTCTTCACACGGTCATGGAAACATTACACAGAAGAATAACTAGATCTAGAAATAACCGGCAAAAATATATAAACATTAATTGAACTCAGTTGAACTGGAAGAGAAGGTTCCTGCAGTCACACCTCTTGCGGTCAATACACCGCATGTCCACTAGATGGACTCAGGAAGCTCTTTTCTGCTTATGGCAGAAGGCAATGGGGAATTACAAGAGGCTTTAAGTATTTCCCAACTTGTGGGGCTAGCTACAGCTTCAGATAGTACCCAAGCGCTTTTAGGGAATTCTGTTACTGTCTTATCAGCTGCTGAGGCTTCTGATTCTTCCCGGGCTTCACAGAGTGCTGGTAAATGGAGGCAGACTATCTCTGACCTGGTCCTGGCTTCTCTGGACAATCTGTGTATCTCTAGGACTTCCTGTCTTGGCAGGAGACTTTCAGATGTAGGCAGGATGTCTTGCAATGTGCACTCACAGCACGATGTCATGCTGGCTATGCAGGCTGATCACATGGAGGTATATAGAGTCTGTTCCTCGTAAACTCAAGGCAATGGAGTTTTCAGGCAGTTCAGGATACAATAAGGCAGTAAGCAATGGCAGCAAGCAAGCAAGCACAATGTCAGAACACTTTGTGTTACCTGCTCATTTCTTTTATCAATACAGCCCAAGACTAATGGACCTTTGGACACAGAGTAGCCAACCAGAATGGCAATTATGCAAGCTAAACCATATTAGGTGAAACCATAGGCTTGCTTTACCCAAATTTGGGAAAAACATGCACTTTGTTCACCACAGGAGCAAAGCAAGTCTGGGCAAGCCAGAGTCTTTAGACTAAGTGGCTTCTTTGTTCTCTTTCCCGCAGTTGCTTCTCCCCATAACAGAAGGAGGGAGAGCAGAAAAATATGTCTGGGCAAACCAGGACATGTATGAGCCTATTTTGGCCTATTCAGGCCTACCACGACAATAAGTACTGTGCAGCGTTATAATTCACTGACATCTAACTTAACCTGCTCTTCAAATCACTAGATAAAAAGAAAGGCCATGGCATAATTTGGCTTTGGTGAGGCCACGCCTTGAGTACTGTGTTCAGTTTTGGGCATCACAATACAAGAGAGATGTGGAGGTGCTAGAGCAGGTCTAGAGGAGGGCAATGAAGCTGGGGAAGGGCCTGGAGGAGTGACTGAGGGAGATGGAGATGGTTAGTTTGAAAAAGAGGAGGCTGAGGGGAGACCTCATTGCTGTCTACAGCTAGCTGAAGGGACATTGTGAGGAGGCTGGTGCTGGGTTCTTCTCACAGGTAGTTGGAGACAGAACAAGGGGGAATGGCCTTAAGCTGAGGCTGGGGAGGTTTAGATTAGATATTAGGAAAAAGTTTTTCATGGATAGAGTGGTCAAGGACTGGAATGAACTGCCCAGGGAGGTGGTGGAGTCACCCAGCCTGGATGTGTTTAAGGGTCATTTGGATGTGATGCTTAGGCCTATGGTTTAATGTGGTTTATGGTTAACTTGGTAATCCTGAGGGGCTTTTCCAACCTGGCTGTTTGTGTGAGTCTATGGTAGGTTTCTCTGAGCTACTTTTTGAGAACATCAATGCAATGTTCGTACTAAGAAAAGAGACAACATATTCTGGGGGCTGCATTATTAAACATTGTGTGTGGTTGGGCATCTACCCAGTTCAGCTGTGTCAGCTGGTAGCAGTAATGTCATGATGTCTCTGCTTTGCTTCTGTCCTTTTGCAACCCTGGTTGTACTCAAAAGATTTTTTGTGAGAAAGCTCACCTTGCCGGGAAGATGAAAAACATAGAAGATGAAATAGGAGAGGCATTTTATGGCATGGCCTTCATCTCTTAATTTTTGAAGGGATTTCTCCCACAATTTCTGTTAGTTTGAGCTAGAAATGTTTCAGTTCTGCCATTGAGGTGTGGTACAAGTACTGATAATTGCAGATATTCATCTCTGCAAACATTTGACTGAAATGAGGGACTGACAATTCATTAAAACTAATTTCCAAAGTCACATCCAAATCTCTTCTCATTCATTCAGCAAAATATGTAGCGGTTTAAGACAAGTACTGATACATAACACCTTTTAGCATTATTGCTCTTTTCACTGTGGGAACACCAGAGTGAAACAAATGGAATCAATGGACTTCTAAAGATGTGCATTACAAAGTGTACATTAGCGTCAGTGGGGGCAGCCTAACAAGAAATGTTTAGTGGTTGACAAATCACAGTTCTGTCAAAGATCAACAGTTGAGGGACAGTTTATTAAATGAATAATACCAGCTAGTTGTATCAGTTGTTCTCTCTTGATCAACTTCTTAAGTGATACAACAAGATTTAGCAATGGGGCTCAAGGCAACATTTTCTGTTCATCTTTAGTGTATCTGTGCTGCAAATGTTGCAGTAGGTATACAGCTTGTTTATCTTTGAGCTAGGATCCCTGCATCTGACCTGAGGGGCAACACAGCGCTCAGGACAGGAAAACCGTTCAAAGTATGTACCTAAAGTCTCACTCGGGTTTCACAATGCACACCAGATTCTGTGCTGCCACTGCTTAACTGTGATTGACCCTCAGACTCTAGAGTTTAAACTGATCATTTCAGGTATGTATAATTACGATACAGTACATTTCACTCTGAATTATGATGCAGGAATGGCTATAAAACATTAGAGAAACTATGCTTGGAAGACTTCTTCAGTGGAGATCATGTGCTGGAATGAAATTTGTTTTATTGCTGCCAGTAGTTAAAAATCTGTCAGCAGTTTGGAAGGGACAGAAATATGCTTCTGGGAGAATATAGTTCTTCAGATGATGCCAGAAGAATCATTTTAAACCTTTCTGATAAAGACACTTGCAGAAACCTGGGCAGATGATAGGAATGGTGATGATAAACTGGCAGGAGAATTATTTTTCTTGTACTGTGACATATTGCATTTTTATATATATGGGGATGCAATTTGACATGATCTATTTGGCCATCTTCGTTAACAACCTAGTATGCCAATGGAAAAATGAAGCACTGAAGATGTGTAATGAAAGACAAAACAGTAGGTATCTTCTGATAAGCATATTATAGCTCATCCATCTTGGGCAACCCTGAGTTTATGAACTTTTCTCCAGCAGCAGAAGCGTAAGTGCTCTGACTGATAATAACAGATGTACTGTGTACAGTTCTGGAGCCCCCAGCACAAGAAGGACATTGAACTGTTAGAGCGAGTCCAGAGGAGGGCCACAAAGATGATCAGAGGGCTGCAACAGCTCTTCTATGAGGACAGGATACAAGAGTTGGGGTTCTGCAGCCTGGAGAAGAGAAGGCTTCAAGGAGACCTTATGGCAGCCTTCCAGTATCTGAAGGGGGCCTATAAGGAAGGCTGGGGAGGGACTATTTGCAAGGTTTTGTAATGACAGGACGAGGGGTAAAGGGTTTAAACTGAAAAAGAGGAGATTTAAACTAGATGTTAGGAAAGGGTTCTTTAGAGTGAGGGTGGTGAGACACTGGCACAGGTTGCCCAGGGAGGTGGTGGCTGCTCCCTCTCTGGAGGTGTTCAAGGTCAGGTTGGATGAGCCCTTGAGCAACCTGTTTGCGTGGGAGGTGTCCCTGCCTAAGGCAGAGGGGGTGGAACAGGATGATCTTCGAGGTCCCTTCCAACCTAAACCATTCTATGATTCTCTGATTCTCTGAGTCCGATTTTTTCCCCCACGGCAGATACATAATTAAAAACTATTTGAACCACTGGGCCTGCTTCATTTTCAAAACTACTCTTTGAAAAGCCACATCCTTAACCTGAATATTGTCATCAGCAGCCACTAATCTCAATTTAAAAGTCTGTCAGTATATTACTGGATATATATTTCTATTGACACTTTACAGACTCCTTTCAGCAAGTGGGTTTAAGCTGAATGTATATTGTCAAGGTTGTTGCCTCTTTTGGCTACTGAGAGGTGTGTAATGCTATCTTCAAATAAGAGCAAAAGAACAGTCTCCTTAGTCTCTTGTCCTTCTAAAAGGATACATGTAACCTACATACTTTTTTTTAAGTGGATGTTCTTGCTGGAGATATAATTAACATGTCACTGAACTGTCCTTGCTGTGTCCCTTGAACTTACTGTGCACTGCATGAGATAAACTTGGAGTGTCACCTGAATGATTGTGAAGCTGTATTGTGTGACATTTTAAATTGAGAAGGCTGGATATGCGTGGCTGATTTTCCCCCCCCCTTTGGAAGAAGAAACAAAAATCAATTTACAAGCAGCAAATATTTTCCCTCATAGTGAGGACACCTCTGGCCTTAATTTGGGCAGCTGGCCAGACAGCAGCTACTAGCTGAGATTTATAGCTGCACTTTAATTTCCTTGAGAGGCATGCACACAGATTTTCCTGTATGAGCACAGATTCTCTTCCTACAGGGAGCTATGGTTTAGTTAATTGAGCATGGCATTTGGAGGCAGGAGAGCTGGTCTTAGTTCTGATTCTGAGACTAACTGTCACTTTGGGAAGGGCACTTTTGCTTTGAGTGTCGGAACTAGAGGCAGTAATAATCACACAATTGTGGAACTGTAGAATGATAGGGGTTGGAAGGCACCTCTGGAGATCTAGTCCAACCTCCCTGCCAAAGCAGGATGACCTAGGACAGGCCACAGAGGAACACATCTGGGTGGGTTTTGAAAGTCTCTAGAGAAGGAGACTCCACAATAGCAATGTGCTTTACTTATAAATGAGCAATTAAAAAGTATTAGCATCAAATAACTGTGGCCAGTAATTTCAGTGTAGATATAGCACTCCCTGAATACCATTAATTATTATCCCAGCGTCAGACTCTGCCTCATGTCCTTTTTGTTTTGATTGGCTTTGTCATTCTCTAGCTGTATTTGGAGGTTCTGACTCAGCTTCTATTAAATTCAATTTTCAAGTAGATCTGTACAGTAAACCTTCTAACACTCTGAAAACCTTCTGGCTGTGATTTGGACAGCCAGGCAGATGCATTTTCTGCTAGGGTAGGCCACAGGAGAGGATCAGGGCCATACTCTGAGCTGCACAGGCAGCGCACTGGAAAGCGATGATACCTCTAACAATGAAACAGTGGTGGTGCAAAAGAGGCTTTGTAGGGCTTTATTGACTGTTAACTGCACAGATTAACGTGTTCAAATACTGGCAGCCTTTTTTATGGCTAGATGCAAAAAAAAAAAACATCATTAGAACAGCAATAAATGTATTCAGTGGGAATTTTACTTAGAAGAAAGAATTTAATTAGTTAAATTTTTGATGCCAGAATAAAAGACTAAGTGTAAACTGAAGATAGGAGAAAAATTCCATCTCCCTGTGGCTTATGTTTTTAAGAAGGTTCTGTGTGTTTAAATCCTGTTTTGTTTTCCTCTGTGTCTTATGAACAAGATTCTGCCATAGGTCAAAGCCATGAACAGTGCTTACAGCTTGAGAAACAAGAAAATCAAAGCCATAATCATTTATTAGACACTTTTAGTGGCATTTCTCACTTGGCTATTTGCTCTACTTGCATGCAGCATTGTTGTGAGCTTAGTCTTTGTTTGGGGAAGGACTCGTGTGCTTCCTCAGGATTTCTTCATGCCCTTCTAGTACTCTGAATTCCTTTGCAGTGGAAAAAAAATCCTGTTGACCACACTATGTAGACTGTGTCTTCTAAAGAAACTGTGATTTTAACAGGTACTGAATATGTTCACTTTATCCCTTACTTTGCTGTAAACCAAGAACATCTCAAAATGTCATCTTTGCAAAGCTATTCCAAATCTGAAATGACAATATTTGGCTTAAACTGACTGTGTTTCACCACTTGTTGTGTATCAGTCACCTTCTGGATACTGCTATAAGAATCCAATAAAAAGCAGTTTTGCAAGATGGTTCTCAGAATCTCTGTTAGTGTTTGCCTAGAGACAATAAAAATTGGCTGATTTGATTCTCCTGCCTTGATGTTATTCCAAAACATGGGTTTTACTAATGAGTACATTCTCTTTACTAATGAGAGGTGGTTAAATGTTTTCCTCAAATTATTTGTAACAAGTTTCATTTTCTGATACCAATTTATGTCTGAAAGCTGTCCACCTTCATAAGATGAATTATTTTCCATGGGTAAAGAAGACTAACTAGTCATCCAGATTCACTTTTGAAAGTAATATTTTCAACTGAGTTATGAAATTCTGTTATTTAATTTGGAGTAATAAAAGTAAACAATTACCATAGAAACTGAATACTAATGAAACCTTTTAAGCATAATGGAACTGATTTTATGTCATATGGTTTACATGAGAGGAGATCTGGGTTATTAGTTATCATTTTGCTAAGATAAATACTGTGCTTTAAGAGCTATGATGAATGTGGGACATAACCAATAATACTGGAATAATAATAGGGATATTTCAGGGAAGAAAGAAAAATGGGTTTATGAGAATCTCAGGGGGTAATGCGAGAAATATTAATAACAAGTGTTAATAGAAACCTTGACTCTCATTCACTTGGTTGTTGCTATATTTACAAAGTTTAAAGTTCTCTGATGAACTCTGATAAACTCCTATTAACTCGATGAGGTTTTCACCCATGGTTTATTGGGGAAAATGAAAGAAGAAAGCGAACAGGACTGGTGTGGGAGAGCTGTCATGTAAGTTGCCCCTTTTTTTTTTCCTGCAGTCTTATCGCTGAAGTCACATAGAAGTGATCCAATATCAAAATTAAGACAGCGAAGGCTAATTCCCTCAGTCATGCAATGTTCTATGCAGAGGTGTAGCATATCCTTCCATGATCCAAGCCTTCCCTGATCTGTGCACTGCAAAACATTTCTATATGTAATGCTTTGTGCTGATATAACATCTACTGCCATCCAGTATTTTCATTAGACTTGTCATATTTTTCTAAGCTCATATGCCTCATTGAAAATTAAGTGAAACTGGAATAAATGGCTTTGTCAACTCTGCAGTCCTTAAGTAAGTTGAATGCTCTCTACCACCATTGGTATTCAATATCACTGGATATTTTACCTTGAATAATCGCTGATGGACATTGATTTTGTCTTTGCTCTTCACAGCACAGCAAAATTAATGTGAAAGTCAGAGTTAAATGAGTCTCAGTGGTGTCCTGCACTCTGCAGAGAGTACATTTCAGATACTGGAGAACTGGCAACCAGCTCAAACCTACAGTATCTTGCACTGCAGCGTTAATGGATATGGATAGTCCTCATAGGGGGGGTTCAGGTTACCTTTGTATCAACTTTAGAGGTTAGACTCCTGTAGCAGACAATGAGGTTAATGTATGGTACTTTATGAACTTTATGTTTTTTAGAGTATTTTAATTCAATTTTAAACTTTCTTTTATCTTCCTTTCTGAAAATTATTCAGAGTCACTTGCAAAGTGTTAACACTGGGAATTTAAGTTAATACAAAGTTAAGGGGCAGAAGACTATTATGTGCTAGCTAGTCTGGTTTTCTAATAGTAGCAGGGGGGTTGGCAAAGCAGTACTTGCTCCTCTATTTTTAACTCCAGAATATGTTTCTAGGCTTCGTTTAGGTCATAGTCACATCATAGAGCACAGAAGCCATGGTGGCTGTGAGGTTGAGGTTAGGCATGTGGATATGGCAGCCAAATGAATTGTGAAAAACAAACATGTACCTGAGGAAAGCATCTGACTAACAGCTTTGAAGTGCAAGTGGTAGTACACTTATGTACTCTATGGGACAAACTTCTACTTTGTTTTTCTACTGTGGCAGTGGATGGATTGGTGTTCAATCAGCTGCAAGAGGTTTCCTGAGAGCAGATCAATTTGCTTTAGGGGAACCAGAGAGCGGCATTCTTGTAGCACCATTTATAGCCATTTTGTAAAGAACACATGTTGTCAGGTACTAATTAATATTTAGGGATAGGTACACAGGGGTACATGTCTGTAAAGCAGCCATTCTGCCTCATTTCTACACAGCTGCTCATGGGAGTGGTGGAAAGAGTAGGCAGGCTGCTCAGGACTGATTCTCAGTATTGCCAGATAGAGCAGGTCCAAAATTAGAAATCAGCTCCCCAAAGATAGTAAGACTGAAACAAGAAAGATAGAATGGTTTTAGATTTTCAGACTCCTCTCTACTTTGTCAGCACATCAAAATATGTGACAATTTCAACCCAAACTGATTTTTAGGGTGTACAAAAGTGTATAGAAAAGTGCATGCTAGAGACAGCCAAGCTTTCTGAGTTTACAGTTCACACAGCAAAACCCACCCTGGGAAGAGAAGTTACTTGGACCTAGGAAGAAAAAATTAGAAATTAAAAAAAAAAGTGGGGAAAAAAGGTTACAGAGTTTGGTACTGCAGCTCTTGCAGCAGGCAGTCTCTGATACTTCCTTCCTGGCTTTGTGGTGCTCAGGGATTTTCTTTGTTACGGTCAAAGAATCAGTCCTTATACAAAAGCAGTGGCTCAGGATGGAGCAAGAATTCTTGCAAGGACTTTTATCCATCACAGGTGGCAGCCTTAGTTCTGAGAGGGAAACCTCTTTTGCAGGAAAAAAAATTCAATTCAGTGAAAGAATCTGGAGATGTTTTCAGGTTCAGACACATTTTTGTAGCTTTGATTAAAAAGTTTATTGAAATCCTGGTCCTAAGAGATTAGTGCATTTCAGTGTGAGATCACCAAGACATGCCACTGCAGAAAACATCCTGCCTGCAGGAAGCACAGTGAGCAGTAACAAAAATGCACGGGATACGAACTCCACTTTCAAACTTCAGTTGTTGCTCTGAACAGCCTCCTACTTTGGCAGAAACTAATATGAGGTGACAGGATATTTCCGTCACTGATTTCTGCCTGCTGCCTGCACCAAGGAGGCAGAACTCAGCACAGCACCATACTCAGCTTCCAAAGTTCTGCTGAATCTCTCTCTTTTTTCACCTTTCTTTTTTTTCCCCCCCTTCTAGTTTTCAGACTTCTCTACAAGTAAATGATTGGAAAGTTAGTGATATGTGCAAAGAACATTTTTTCAATTAGCAATGCCCATTAGCTGAATGAGTATGAAGGGCTGATATTTTTCCCCCTGAATTAGCAGGTACACATATGGAATTTGGGCTATAAATCATTACTTAATAATTCACTAGAAAATAAATATGACATAAAAGATAATTAGAGGTTTGTACCACTTGCCTTCACCTTAATTATGAATGAAGGATATTTGGCATTGTCTACAGGAGTGTTAAATTTTGTTATATTGAGATGGGTCTGGAAAAGGAAGATATAGCAAAGTCATTTTATGAAAGAATATAGCTTCTGGCAGAGTGGGTTTTGTACATCATTGCAGGAGAGATATCCAACAGTTATGATCTTAAAATCTAAATGCAGTGTGCTGGAACAGGAATGGTGAACAGGTTTGTTTTGCTATTTCTGTAATGACCTGTTGCCTGGCTCACAGAAACACATATGCCAGCCAATTTCATTGGAACAAAATTAATATTATGTCTCTGTGCTGTAATAATAGTTAACCTTGGCAGAGCAGAAGCAGTTGGATATACTTCCCTGCTCTAGGATTTGCTGGAGATACCTGGATGTGGTCTATATTAAGCATTTAAATTCCCAATGTACTGAATATGCTGTTGCAACATAAACAACCGCACTTTGGAACGTCACTTTTTTCCTTGCCTAAGCTTTGCTAACTTTAAAAATGGAGACAGAGTTTCAGCCCTGAGCTGTTCTTGTTGCTATTATTCATCAGCCAGCTAAGAATCTCCCTTGCAGTCAAGGCTGTATGGAAAGGCATTGCCTGTGTGCTACAATTTTCCTGTTGCTGATCACTTCCTCTCCCACCTTAGGAGATGTACAGCACACATATTAACAAGCCCAGCAAGCATATTGTACCTTCAACAGGCACTGGTGATGGAATCACTTCACTGATGACTTACTGCCTGAAGAAATTAGAGCAGCCTTCAAACTGATTTCTCTTGCAAAACTCAAAGCAACCTTACTGACTCCAAGGATCAGAGATTAGAAAGGAATATAGGTGTAAAGAAGCTATCTGGGGTACAGCAAGACCTCTAGATGTGGTCGTCCAGTTTATGTAACCTGATGTGAATGTGCCCTTTCAGTCCAGAATTCAACACCAAATCTTGTCCAGGATGAACAGATTCATCTGCATTTGTCTCTATGTTTCTTGTAAATAGCAGCTGTGAGGTGCAGCAAAACAGTGTTCTTTCTGCTGTAGGTCTGTGTTCAGTAATATTTTGCCTGCTTTCATTTGGTTTGTGAGACCCAGCACTCAGGGGGCTGTTCCTTTAGTTCTGCATATATATGGCCATGCTTTTCCAATCACACAGTTCCTGACAAACATAACTTCTAAAAAGTACCAATCTTTCCAATTAATGCCTGTTTCAGTAAAGGGAGAGAACTTTGAAGTGAGCTGGTGAATGAGGAGACCTTGGCAGATGGGAAGATCTGGAATGTTATACTAGCATTCACTCTTGCTGCATCAGAAAGAGCCAGCTGAACTCTGATTTATCTGCAGTTTTCCTAAGAACTTTGGATAAGACCCAAACAGACTGAATTAGAGTGTATCAGCCTGGAACAAAGACAAGCCAGGCCATCATCTGAAAAGATTAAGAAGAGCTTTTCTGCTGGCTAAAGATGAAGAATTTTCTTCTGATGATTTTGACACTACAAAGGCAGTGTGATGCCCAGCATGAACCGGTACCAATTACTGCTTTACCTGCAACATCCAGAATGGATGAGTGGTGATACCATGCAGAGGGTCTTTAAAATACATTATTTGCACAGGCTTTGATTTATTTAGTTGGGTTTTTTCCTGATATTTTTCATTTTACTTATTTATTACTTAGACTCTATGTCTAGTCTGCATTGAGATGGCACAGTCAGAGCTGGATGTGAAAAAAAAAGCCAACACAAAACATGAGTGGTTGTCAGAGATGTGTTGGCAGTTGCTTTCAGAGTATCCCTTGATGGCTCTACGGAGATGTCAAGTAAGAGTAGTGGCAGGATTGAGCCATGGCAGTTCTGCTTGTCAGGGCAGATAGTGTGCTTAGGAGTGATAGAAATGATAGACACTCTGCTTCTGACACCGCCAGATATTTTAACGGAGTCAGTGAGCAAGCCCTGGGTTTTGCCATTAATTGCAGAAATAGCTTCCTACATTTGTGAATACATCTCCAACCCAAAACACACATAAACATTTTATTCCTGTGGGACAATAAGTTAGCTCTCTTTTCATTTTAAAAGGTGGAAATACTTCAAAAGAATGGAGAGACAATTGTCTGCTAAGGCAGACGGTAATCGTAGTGACAAGTAACAAACTCTACAGCTCCAACTCGGTTTTCTTTGCAGCTGCAAACATAATATTAATGTATTTGTTCAGTCTGTGAACTTGCAAGTATATATTGGAACAGTTGGGAAGTAGGAACAACAGAAATTCATCTCCTGACAGGCTCCCAATACATATCGAGAGTGATAGGTCTCGATTATGCAAGGTGTTCAAGCATTCATACTGATTGTAAGCATGCTAGTAGTCCCACTGACTTCAACTGGTGATTACCATTAAGCATTTGCTTACATATCTTGCAAAATTAAGGTTTCAAGAGAGTTCTGTTGAGCTAAAAAAGCTCAATTATGATCCAAAGTTTTAATGTTCATTCCCAAATCAAACTAGATTTATAGTGATTTTGAAGTTTTTTTCCCTCTTGTTGCAAGTGAAACTTCAAAGCAACACAAATATACCTTTTGAGGAGAGATCTAGGCATGTACAGGCTTTTTGAGGTATAGATTGAATGTATGAGCTTTCTTCTTCCCTTTGCTAGCTCTGGCTCCCACAATATATTGCTGGTCCATGACAACTGCTAAGAATTGGCTCCTCTGTTTTCTTCGCCACTTGGTTTTCGGTGAGGCACAGAAAGACATCAGGTCTTTGTCCTTTTTCCTTTGAGGTCAAATGAATATTATACTTCCAGTGACTTCATTTTAACATCTTTGTAGTTCTGATACTTGGCACTGATCTTCACAAACTAAAGGCTGAAAGACCCTGGTCATTTGCACACATGCAGTCAGCATGTATTTACTGCATTTGGGTGAGTGGGAGTGCATCTATGCCTGTCAGTAAATAGATCCAAAAGTTAGTGTAAAGGCATACATGGGTTTGAGAGGTGAGACTGAAAAACAGACCAGCTAAACCAAACACTTAACATCTGTGGTCTTAACTCCTGTGACTTTTTGTAGTAATGACTTAAGGGGAAATCAGAACTCCTGAAAGTCACCCATATATAATTTCTTCTGCTTTAATTTGTCTCATGGAAAGATTTACCAGGAGGTTCTAAGAGAGTCAGCAGCTTTCAAGAAGTCACATCCTGATTTCTGTGAAGCACATCATTGCCAAGCAATCAATTCACATGCATCTTGGCTGGATGTACATATGCTGCTCATGTATCCATTCTGAGACAGCTTTTTTCATGGCTTCAGCTAGGAAGGATGACTCTAAACAGCATTAGTTCATGCAGCTAAGTCCTCATATCTATGATCCATAGTGTTTCTGCCAGACATTAGAGCAGATCATTTGCCATGTGGATTTGTTACTCTGCCCTTGATCCAATCCCCTCTTATTTTGCAGGTGGTCCTGCAGTTTGCATACATGGCTTCTGAACAAAATAGAGGGTGTAAAGTAAAGGAAAAGTAGACAGTTGAGCACAGGCAAGGACTTGAGACAAAATTATACTTCAGACAGTAAGGTTTATTAGGAGCTCACATGTCTAAAGTGTTATTTCATAGAGTAAAGATTATATCTATTAAAAGTTTTCCCTTTTACCACTGTCAATTTTGCCTACAGGATGAAATGGGGGATTTAAGTGCATCCTGCTAGCAAGGCACTGTGCAATGGGGGTCCAATTCTAGTACGAAATAACCAGGGTGCACTGGAGCAGGCTGCCCAGAGAGGTTGGGAGTCTCCTCCTCTGGAGGCATTGAAAACCCGACAGAGTAGCTGGACTCAAAGATCTCTGGAGCTCCTTTCCAATCTTTAACATTCTGAGATTGTGTGGTACTCCATGTCACAGCCTTACTGTAATTCATAACTATTTAGCATACTTCTTCCAAAGCAGGCAATTTACCTTGCAAACCCAGCATACATTACTTTTTATGTACTCTCTGCTCCCCCCCACTTCACACAGGAGTAGAACTCTCTGTGCGTTTAGTTAGTTGCAAGGAGAGCTGTGACAGTTTAGAAGGTAGACAGTATAGGGCTGGTTCTGCAATTCCTCTTTGTTTAGTGGATGAGCACTTATTTTCTCTTTTAAGGGCTGTACTCACATTTCAGTTGTGTATGCTATTGAGGAGTGATGGGCTTTGGATATCAGGGTCAGAATCTGCTTCAGATACAACAAGGAATGCTCCAGGAGTATTTCAGTGTATAGATTTTCCTTGGCATGAGGGAATGTGCTCACTGGGAGGGTAAGAGGCACTCATACGTGCCACCTGTGCCTCACAGTAATGGGCCAGATTGCAATTCCCTCACTGGTACTGATGAGCAATTATTTGTGTGAGTAGTTCTGCTGTCTAAGGGTCCTGATTGTACCAGCATAACATCTCTAAGTCTGGCAACCATCACCTGTGAACTTCCTCTGCAACTTCACAGATCATGTCCTTTCTGCATTAACATCCTATTCCAGGCTTCTCAGTACTCCTACTTATCTTGTACAGAGATGATCCTGGGCTGACATCATCAAATACATTTTTCAGGGTGCCTATCTCTCTAGGAAAGTTTAATAGTAATGTCAGCTGCAGGCACCCCAGCCTTGCAACTTCCCCTTTCTTGAATTTATCCTATTTATCTCCTCTCATGGTGGTCGTATTTCATTTTTACTTGTGCTACCAGTTTGGTTCTCAGCATATCAGTGTATCGAATAACAGAGGTAGAAAAAGAATCCCTGAAATCAAGATGGTGTTCTCTCAGGAGCTGGGTGTTCTATTGTTCAGCATTCTCTGTAGATCATTTCCTAATTTCCTTTCTTTTATTTTGCTTTGCTACTTTTTACTTTCTTCTTTTTTTTTCTTTCCTCTCTCTCTCCCTGTTGCTTCTTCCCTTTTTGTTTCATGTCCTTTGATATTTCACATCATATGATCTTCACCATTTCTGACATAAAATAATAAAGTGGGACATTAGTCAGCATGGCAGACAGCCTTCGATTTCTCTTTGGTAAGCCAATTCCCTGTGTTCCTGACAGTGGCCTGCAAAAGCAGCTGCAGTGTATGTTCTTAACAGGCAGAGCATATGCTCGTACATGTAATGAGCAGCCTTCCTTTTATTTTTCCTCTAGCATTGTACTCTACTTTTTCAACAAGTGGTAGAAGGAGGATGGGAGAGCTCATTCTATACGATTTGAAGTGCTGAAACACAAAAGAAGGAGCCATAAGATTTGCCATCAGTAAGAAAGGGCTGCCAAAAAGGACTAGGACAGAAAATGGTCTCCAGAATGATTTTTCCATCTCTGCAAAAGGATGCACAGTTACTGCTTAGTCCTAGCTTATGATCTCTTGCCAGTACCAGCTGATTTTCTGAAATGGAGGATAAGGGATGCTGACAGCTGTGCCCTGTACGGAAACTGCCAAACTGCAGCACGATCTTGTCAGGCTGCCATGTGGCTTTAGGCCAAACAAGATATTGATGACACGTATAATGAGATACTAAAAGAAATAGCATGTATCAGAGATTCTAAAGAGAACTGGCAGAGCATAGGGATGGCCTTCTGTTCCTAAACACAATATAGTGGAGTACTCGAAGGGTAGATCTTTATAATACCTGAACTTCTGCACCTGAAAGGGAAAAAGCGTGACATGTAGTAATCCAGGTGAAGAGAAGAATGAGTTACACCACAACGATCATAGAATCATTTAGGTTGGAAAAGACCTTTAAGGTCACTGAATCTGACCATTAACCTAGCACTGCCAAGTCCACCACTAAACCATCTCCTTCAGTATCTCACATTCACAGCTTTGGAATACCTCCAGGGATGGTGACTCTGCCACTTTCCTGGGCAGACTGTTCCAGTGATTGACACCCGTTTTGATGAGGAAATTTTTCCTAATATCCCACCAAAACTTCCCCTGGCACAACTTGAGGTCACTTCCTCTTGTTCTGTTGCTTATTATATGGAGAAGAGAGCATTTCCCCACCTCACTACAACCTTCTTTCAGGTAGTCACAGAAAGCAAAAAGGTCTGTCCTTAGCCTCCCTCTTGTAACTAAAGAAGTCCAGTTTCCTCCACTGCTCCTCATCAGACCTGTTCTCCACACCCTTCACCAGCTTCATTGCCCTTCTTTAGATGTGATCTAGCACCTCAATATCCATGTAGTGAGGGACCCAAACCCAAACACTGTATTTGAGGTGCAGTCCCAGCAGTGTTGAGTGCATGCTGCAGTGACACCTATCTGCTTGGAGAGTAGGGAAAACTGGCAGTGGAAAAGGAAAGGTGTGGAGAGAAGCAAAGGGAAAGTACAGAGCAATGACAAGCCAGCAGAAGCATAGACTCAGTGGTTAAAGGAAAGAAATCACTGTGCTACAACAGATTCAGCATCTAACTTAAACCGTTACAGGAACAGAGTGAGTTGGGCCAATTAGGAAGAATTAAAACCTTGCACATGCTAGCATGTCCTGGAAGATGTTATTCTTTATCTAAGTAAGATAAAGAACGCATTGAACTCCTGAGAAAGTGCTTGGGAAGTACAAATACACTGGAAGTGTGATGTTGTTCTTTAAAGCAAATCTTACAGTCAATCTATATGAGGTCAACAGCATTTGCAATTAGCCTAATTTGGAATCCTGTCCTGAGGCTGAAAGTAAACAGGGGTCTTTTTAGCTGCTGCTGCCCTTCCCTTATAAATAGTCAGAGCCTCTCTGTCTCACTCTGAAATGCCTTTTGATGGCATATGTCAGTACCTCAGGATTCTGAGACAACATGCTTAATTTAATACCTTTGCTCTTTGGGTCTTTACTGTTAGGACATTCCAGCAATATGCTTCCCTGGAGTGTTTTAATTCCTTACTGTCTCCTTAAAGTCTGAATTTCTGCCTAGTTCCAGAAATTTATCTCTGAAACTTTAGCATCTCCTGAGAGATCTACAAGAATTGTACATGTGCTACCAGTGTTGTAACCCCTGTGGTATAAGAGACTGAATTGGCTGTACTACAGCTCCTTCTAGCAGAGAGAAAAAAGCCACAAAACCCCCTGGATATATTGTCCTTGGCAGTGACCCAGCAGCCTGGGCAATGCTACTCTATCCAATGTGAAATGCTCATGAAGGAAGCTCTCATCCATTGTTGCTAGGTTTGTCTGAACTGGAAAGAGGCATGTAAATGCCATGGGTTTCTTTCTGTGTTCTGTAGTCTGTCAGAACATACTTTACACATATGCCAGAAAGTCCCAAAATAATACAGTCTAATTTCTCCTGTAATTCTTGTTTTAATCATTCCATGCTTCAAAAAAAAATCTGTACTGCAACTGATAGGAGGAAATAAGTTTAGGAATCACAGATTTTCTGTTCTGTACAGAACCCAGCCATGGGCAGATCTAGAATTTTACTCCCAAATAGTGATCCACAGATGATGTGAGCTCCTTTCTTTATTATGCTGCATTGCTGTCTTGGGCTTAAGTCAGTTGATAGCTTTTATTTATGAACAAACATGCCCATCACAAGTTCCTAGTCTTGTCCCTAGTCCTCTCACTTGGGCTAGGTGTCCTTGGTAAGCTTTGACTCAGATGCTGGAAAGATGCCACATCCTTAATGATGTAAGCAAATACTTCCCCTTCTGTGTCATTTATTTTTCATCCCAAATAAACTTCAAATGATTATTTCTTGAAAAGCTATGAAAACATGGTGTCATCCTCAGTTAATGGAGCAATATGCATCAATAGGTGTATTACCTCTACGCTTATACTCTGCTACAGCTTTTTCTGTGCAAATGAAAGCAAGGACCCTGAGGTAGAGCCTAGTGCACAAGAGCAATACCATCTTCTGAGGTAGATCTTCCTTTTGGATTTGTGATGTGGTTCAGGAGGTTGCTTTTGACATGGCAATTCAGAGTTGATGACAGGCATACAATTTAAAAATCAACAGAGAACTGCTAGAGGGCTCATGGCTTCTGTTGTGTGTAGAAACAAAGGTAACAGAACAGAGCCAGTTTGTCCAGCAGCAGTGATCCCCATCCCTTCTTTATAACCTGTTCTTTGTTCTACATTCCCTATTTACCTTTGTTCAAGATAGTTGTGAATTTTCCTCCTCACAGACACAAACACTCCCACACTTTTTAATATGGAAATGAGCAGAAATAATTTACATACCTTATGAATTATACATATTACCTCTTTTATTCCTTTTGTACCTTATGCATTTGAAATTCTCGACGCATAAGAGAGGTTAGGGAAGGTACAGAAAGCTGTTTGTGTGGCTTCACAATCGGCTCATGTTTTTACAGAAACCCTAATGTCCTGCCAATGGATTCCTTGATAGGGATCTCCGAGTGCAGTTGGAAGTGGTGCTTTTACTGCAGCTTAGTGTGGTTAAGCAGTTACTGCATCCAGCTGCACACTACTGCTCCTCTCTGTTCTTCCAGAGGTTGTATTCCCTTTGGCATTCGTGGCATAAGTGCATGTGTGGTTGCTCACTTGCCCAGTTTTGTTAAAATTATCTAGGCTAATTAACCATGCCTAATAGCAGGAGGTTTAACCTGATTTGTGCCTACACAAGTGGGTTAGGGAAACTATTTGTGTATTTAAATCATCCAATATAAAGAGTGTCATTTTCTAAAAGAGAGAATGAAGAATATAGACGGTAGGTAAAGATGATTAGCAGCAGGAGATGCTGAGGAGGGTAAGCTCTCTGAAACACACATCTGGGCGTTGCCTGCGTGGCCACAGCAGTTCAGTTTTCTGTGGCAGAATTCTTTTGTATAAAGCCATAAAAAGAGGCCTTAAAGGAGCTTCCTGATAAGTCTAACATGGCCTCTGAGCAAAACCTAAACTCCTGGAATCAGAAAACCATGCACTGGAAGAGATCTCTGTTCCAGCTTCATGCTTGGTGCATGTCAGGACAGCTGCAGGTTTTTCTGGCCAAGCCAGAAGCTTGTCCAGAGCTGCAATATCCTTAAAGTGAAAAAATTGATCCTCATCTCCAGCTGGAGCCTCCCAGGCTGCAATTTGTGGCTATTGCCCTTTGTTTTACCACTGAGGGTTTAGTCCCTTGTCTTTGTAATTTTCTTTGAAATAGTTGTAGGGTGCTATTAGGTTGCTTTTCAGCCTCCTCTTCACCAGACTAAACAAGCCCAGCAACTTGAGTCTCTCCTTATATAGGTCATATGTCAGAGGTAATTTTGGTAATTCTCTGTGTGTTTCTGCCCGGTTGCTCACCATCCTTCTTGAACTGAGCAGCCCTCCAAAATCCATCCTTCCACAACAGGGCTCGCTGTTCCAGGTCTGATCTTACCTGTTCCAAGTGGAAAGGTAAAAGCCTTCCTTTGTCCTGCTGGCCATGCTTCTGCTTACGCAGTTTGTCTTCTCCATAACGAGAGCACACTACTGGTTAGCGTGCAGTCAGGCACTGTGTCCTTGATCCTTGTAGCAGGGCTACTTTTCAGCATTTAACAAAGCAGGTGAAAAATCAGATGATTCCCCAGGTGCAGAATTTTGCATTTCTTGAACTCCTTAAGGTTTCTCTTGGCTGTGTCCTCAGTTTTCTTAAGGTCACTCTAAATTGGAAGTCTGATGTTTCACACGCCACTCAACTCCTTCAATTTAGCATCATCTACAACTGATTATTATCTTTTGAGCCCAGCAGTCCAGCCAGTTTTCAATCAGTCTGAAGTTGATTAGCCGAGTTAATATCAAAATGCATGAACATACAAAAAATAGGAAATACATTGGTGGGTATTACAGAATATGGCTGCATCGCCTGATGTTCTGGTTCCAGCAAATTCCAGCTTTTTAGCTCTACCTTCCTTCCATCTAAGCTAGTATAATTAGTATTGCTAATGTTACCTATGCTTAAACAATAAAAGTGAATTAATTTAATTTCCCTTCTTTCCCCTTGGTCCTAAACTTACAAATTCTGACTTTTCTTCACTTTTTGGGATTCCTCCTTTCCATGAAAATCTGCCCTTACTCGGGAAAGTGGCTTTTCATTTTGTCACAATGATCTGGCTGAGAATTAAGAACTTCCCAGAGAGAAAGTTCTCCTTGGGGGAATAACTTTTGTCTGGATTGACAGACTCTATATTAAAGACAGTAGAGAGAAAGTTTCAATTGGACTAGATTTCAAGAGCATTTCATCAGCTTCTATAATGTTGGGATCCAGTTCTGGGAGCAGAGACAGCCAAGTCTGGTTTTATGAGATTCAGTGTGTGTCCAACTGAAGCAAAACAGCTCATGGTAACAAACCCTTTATCTACAGCTAGTATATCTGGCCTTTAGAATAATTGCTTTCATTCCTGCTGCCTTGTGCTAACAAACTGCTAACGAACTAGAAAGGTTTTGAGGATGAGTAATAGAAGCTGTAAAATGATTAACAGCTAAGATTATGAGTACTAAATATGGATTGCTTGGTCTAAGATTGACTAAGGGCATATACTAATTATCTTTTAGTATTACATAGCTCTACACTTCAAAAAGAAAAAGAAAAGCAATTGTTTAGCACTGTCACAAGGTATACAACTAGGATTAATGAGGTGAGATTTAACAAAGGAAAACATGAGCTCAATATCTTCCAAATAAGAGATTAGTTACAAGAATAGTTTGTCAGGGAATTAAAGTAGTGGAATTTTGCCTCTAGCATCAGAAGATGAGGTTAGAGGCCACAAAGTGAATTACTTTTACCAAAACTGAAACTTTTCTCTAAATCCAAGAACCATGTATACAACCTCTCTCTTAGAATGTGAGGGTTATGTGTTAAAGTTTCTTTTAAAAATTGAACTCCTTTGGTTCAGAGCCTATGATAATGAAGAACTTAATCACAGAATCACAGAATGTCTGGGGCTGGAAACTACCTCAAAAGATCATCTAGTCCAACACCTGTGCCAGAGTAGGGTCACCTAAGAGACTTTTTTGTCACTAAAGCATGTAAAGTATGTATGAGATGCAGATAGGATAAATACATTAATTTCATCCCCAGTCTTAGTAAAGTGCCACTGAAACAATGTATTTCAAATGAGGATGCATTTGGCCTATTGTGTGTGTAAGGTATATATAAAATCAATCAGAAACAAAAAAAGACAAGAAAAGAGAATAAAATCAGCTTGCCTGTGCCGTAATGTTACATATTCAATTATTTCACAGTATCTCAGTGTCGTGTGACTGATATTTCTAGAATGTAAGTGGCATCAAATAGGTCACTTTTTATAGCCATAAATCTCTTAAAAAAACAGGTTTGGAAGGAGCAAGCTTTGTTCCTTAGGAGAGAGAAGAGTGAATTGCAGTACTTAAGTGACAGCATGAACGAGAGTTTTGGCATCTGCATGTGAGAGCACACATTTTAATCTGGTCACATCCCTAAAGTGGTAATAAGAAAGCTCGATGAGGTGTCAAATGTCAGCCTCAAAGCTCCATTCCTCATCGAGCAGTACATCTAGGTGTTTGACCAAGCAGACAAGTGCCACCAGTTGAGATGGCAATGTGAGAAGCGTTTCTGAGGAGGTGGTGAGAGCTTAGCAGAAGGATATCAGACTTAGCAAAATTAAATCTATGAAAGTTAAAGGATATCCCTAATTGAAGCTCCTGCAGTCATTTGCTTTCTTAAGAAACATGGACAACTACACTACTTACTTTTCTCCTACCAATGACTGGTCAGAGCAAAATGCTTCAAACTGGGACAAAGCAGCAGGTATACCTAAAGGTCCCAAAGCAGACTGCTGAGCCCACTGCAGGACATACAGCAAGGAACAGTGTAAAGGTGCTGTAATCGATGTGAAATTCACTCTACTTCCTCAAGCTGCAGTTGTCCCTGTGCAGTGATGACTGTGCCTTACATGTCAACTTTAGAAGAAACATTTATTCTGAAGCACTGTCCAAAGCCTTTGTGTGAATAAGGATTATGTTCTTTAGAATGATGTAAGTAAAATCTCTATTATGCCATGGAAAGTGCTGGAGTAAGGTTGAAAGGACAGTTGAAAGGAAAGCAAAGCTACAACTTTCCAATGTTTGATTTCACAGCCTCAGCTTTCCTTAAATATATTTTGTTTATGTGCTATATGAGCATAAATATTTATTGTAATGCACTGGTATATAAATCAGTGATGCAGTTTTACAAGTGATAAGAAGTTACTCTTGTGGATGTTGAGTGTTTATGCACACATGCATCACTTTTGATGTACAAACACAAAGTAACCCTGATTTTAAGAGGGATAATGAAAAAAAAACATAACTTAGCTAGTTGAGACTACAGAGAGGAACAATATGAAATGATTTACCAGGATGCTGGAAAGTAACCTGGTGCTTGCAAAAATATTCAGCTTGTATTTATTCCATTTGAGCTGTTGGGATTTCAGTTTTACCATAAATGTTACCTTGCCAGTGGGTCAGTTCTTATTAATAGTCCATCAAAATGCTAAGCTGATCAGAAAAAAAATCTCCATCTTGAACAGAAATCTCACTTCTTAAGTGGATCTCTTCCCTTCTTGGAGAGGGAAATTAGAGAGGTAGATGTCAATTCCTTCAAGCTGACTTCAAGTGGAATGGCTGAAACAAAAGGAGATATGAATGTAAATATGATGGATAAATGTGACTGGAGCATACATTGGAATGGGCTGCCCAGGGAGGTGGTGGAGTCACCGTCCCTGGAGGTGTTAAAAAAAAACAACAACTGGATGAGGCACTTTGTGCCATGGTCTAGTTGATTGGATAGGGCTGGGTGCTAGGTTGGACTGGATGAGTTTGGAGGTCTCTTCCAACCTGGTTGATTCTATGATTCTGTGATAAGAGAAGGTGAGCTCTTGTACTGCTTCCATAAGGCAATTTCCCTAGCTTATGATAGTTTGCTTCCTCTTCATAGAACTATAGACTTCATAATCTGTGAGTAGGCTAGTCAAAATAACAGTGGGCACAAGTACTATCCCAGAATTAATATCCAGGAGTTTAATTCATTGTCTGAGCATTGATTAGGGACTCCACTTTTAGATGCAAACATATAAATAGGCATCACCATTTCTTCATTATGAAGTTTTTCATTTGTGGTTTCAAAATGGACTTGATGTCCTGTAAAGACTTCAGTGAAAAGGATCCTTACACAGTTGGAGTTGCAGTCTGATCTGTCGGAATCCAGACCTGCTGCCCAGCAAATGACATGTGTCAAAGTGGAATTGGCTGGAAGAAACGTTTTTATACAACCAAAGTAAAACAGTAAGCCGCTTATGGCCAGAGCAGATGAACAATTCACCTGAGTAAGCACAAAATCTCATTAGATAGACATAGCTATGAATAGAGAGAGCACAGACCATGTCCCCTGAGCTCAGAGGGCTAAAATGCCAGTTTTGATGTCAGCTCGCTCTTGCTTTGTAGTAAGATACTGGACTTCGGGTGGAGTAGGAGGCTCTGAATTACTGTAAAAGTAGTGTAGTTAGTCTAACGCTGACTCCTGGCCAGGCTAGTATTTCCTTCTGAGAAGGAGAGAAAGCCCTACACCATGCCCCAGGAAAGCAGAGAAGTCTGATTTTCCTCTAAGATAAATTATATTTCTCTCACCCTTAGATGATTTGCAGATTCTCTTCTCTGAATTTGACCCTGAAAGGCATAGCTTGCTGAATTCATGTTCATAAGAAACTTCAGGGGGAAACAAAGCAAAACAGAACAGTCAAAACAAACCACTTTTGTTTTTTATTTGCTTGAGACATGCTTTGTAGATGTTATTTTGATATCCAATGGTTAATTTGTATCCACATTGCTTTAGTGTTTTGCAGTATGCCACAGGCCAGCTAGAAACTGGAATTAGCTGCATTTCAGAAGTTATATTCATGGGTAGCTTAGGAAATAACTTTGGGACTTTCTGAAAGAAAGGGGGGGGGGAGAGTATATAAAGTGAGAATCAATATATGAAACATCAAAATGAATCCTATTTTTACAGCTAAGCTCTAAAACCTCACAAATAAGGGCTCATAACTGAACCAGTGATGGTTCCTTTGCTATTGCAACAGGTGGTGGAATAGCAAAACGGGATGTGAAATTTATTATAAAATACAAAAAAAGAAATAGGAAGAATATCATCTGCAGAAGCATCTTTAAAAATTTAGCAGACTGCTAAAATGGTTTGGGCTTTTGTTCAGTCACACCCACAGCCCCACACCCTGGCACTTCCTAATAGGTATCTCAGCAAAGAAAACGAAAACGTTCATCACTGCTTTGCTTGAGAGCACAAATGGAAGATCACTGTAAGTAAAAGCCATCCTAGCTTTTGATTTTAGGTGCAATGAATAGAATAGATAAACAGCAAATTAAAATACGGATTTTTTTTTTTTCATTGTGGGAGCTGAAGCTGTAGAGCAGACTTTGGATGAGGTAAAAAGCTTGAGCTGTCAAAGATTTCTGGCTTCCCAGAATTCCTCTCCCATTTCCCAAGGTTAAACGCATTGCCTCAAGGCAGCTGCTTAGAATGATAAAAGGGGCACTACAGGACAGCAGTGCTCTTTGTAATGTTAATAAACCTTGATTTTGATATCAGATGCAACCCTGGGAAAACCTGCCAGTTTTAGACTTAAAAATCTAACACTATTTATCAGAAGTTCGTGTAAAGAAGTATTAGTTTGGGAACGGTGATGGGCTAGTTTGAGTGACATATGAAAGCAACAAATACACTCTCTTCTCTGCCTTGTCAAATCTTGCTGTTGTTTACAGAGAACAAAAGGAATTGCCCGAGTGCTAATTAAACTGAATGCCGTATTAAAAAGCGCTGTGAAGTTTCTGTTGTAAATTCAGCTTTGGGGGTTAACTGTCAGCTGAGCCAGAACTCCCCTGAAAATGAACGGGGTGCGGTTTCCCTGAGCCAGCCTGCGAGCTCTGACTGTAGCCAAATCAAGGAGTCTGTCTTGTGCTCAGCTCACTGATAAACCTCCGGCAACAGAGTACGGAAATCCTTTGCTGCTGTAAAGGCAGAGCCGTCGCACCGTTGATTAAATAGCTTGGACTTTTATCCAGAAAGAGTGTGAACTTTACTGTTTCTCTTCCATAAGTCACACTTAGAACCAACAAAAGTCTAAATTGTAGTAGTCAGTAAGTCAAACTGTCATTGTTATCTAGATATTTCTGCATCAACAATAAATATGTAAGTTGGAACTTCAGGGGAGTGACTTAGAATAAAGTAAAATGAGACATATTTATGATCAAGGCAGCTGTAAATGAACAATGCACTTTGGTCGTGTGGAGTTTGGTAAAATGGAGCTCCAGCTTATCAGCACAAAGAAGCTCTGCCTCTTTGAATCCATGACAAAACTCCCACTGACTTGAAAGAGGTTAGGATTTCACCCACTAAGTTGTGCTGAAATCTGAACAAAAGCAAAAAAGACTCTCACAGTTTATGGGATGTGAAGCTGTGTATTCTCCTCCTTCAAATTCACGAGCAAGATCCATTCCCATAATGGGTACTGAAGAAGAGTGCCCAAAAAATGCAAAAATACTATATTAAAGAAATCTGAAACTGTTAGTAGTGCACACTGTTAGCTGAAGTAATCATACTGTCTTACAGCTACCATCCTGATACTCTTTTCTTCTAAAAGATTGTTCCCAGTTTCCATCTGGGATATCTGGGGCACCACTACACTTAGCAAGTAATAAAAGCTGGTGAAGTTCAGTGACTAGCTGGAGCCCAGCCACAGGCTGTGTGAATACCTGCTAGGAGTGCAGTGCAGGTTGGCTGTATGTGCAGTTAGACAAACAGAACAGAGCACAGGGCTGCAGGCTGGGAACAGAGGTTTGGATGAGGTATTTTTGAAAAACACATGGGTCTTGGCTTTTTGGTTCAAAATTGATTCAAATTCATTTTTCATAAGTTTTCCTTGTTTCCTTAGGAAAGCCCTTATGTGTTAAAATAGATGTCACATAATGTGTATTTTTAAATGGGATTAGGAAATTCTTGCTATAAAAAGATTTCTTCATTCTGACATTTAAATAGAATAGGTTGCAACAGAAAGAGAGTCAGGGCAAATACTTCTATTTATGTTCCGTAAGCCTGCTGTGAGGACAGGCTACAAGACCTGGGGCTCTTCAGCATAGAGAAGAGAAGGCTTCGAGGAGACCTTATAGTGGCCTTCCAGTATCTGAAGGGTGTATACAGGAAGGCTGGGGAAGAATTATTGACAAGGTCTTGTAATGACAGGACGAGGAGTAGTGGGTTTCAACTGGCAGAGGGAAGATTCAAACTAGATCTTAGGAAAGCGTTCTTTATATTGAGGGTGGTGAGACACTGGCACAGGTTTCCCAGGGAGGTTATGGCTGCTCCCTCCCTGGAGGTGTTCAAGGCCAGATTGGATGAGGCCTTGAGCAACCTGTTCTAGTGGGAGGTTTCCCTGCCTATGGCAGGGGGTTGGAGCTGGATGATCCTTGAGGTCCCTTCCAACCTAAACCATTCTATGATTCTATGATCCATTCTGTGATTCATTCTGTGATTCATACACGCTGTCTCATTTATCTTCCTAAAACACTGAATTACTTTTCTCCACTTTTGCCATGAATCTTCCAGTGGAAAGAAACAATGGGTAAGGTCCAGATGTATTAAAAGTATTCTTGAAACATATTATTAGAAAAACATTTCAAATTTAATCTGATTGTTTTTCTTCTAGTATCAGTAGCAAAAATGTAACAAGCAAGAGAAAGCTACTACCCAATGATATGAGGTTAGATTTATAAACCAAGTTACCTTCCTTTTAACCACACAAGTGAGTGTGGTTTGATTTAATTAATAGTTTTATTGGGTACATGTAGCAGTCCATTAAGACAGTGTATATTGGCTCCAGGTTATCTGTTATCTATTAAGAATGTGTCCAAAAACTATTTTATCATAATTAATATCATGCCATCTTAAATAAATAATAGACAGGTTAGGATTTTACAGCTGTTTCCTAGTACCAATGGCAAAGGAGAATTACTTGACCTGGGAGAGTACAGTTCATGGTATGTTTTGGATTGTGTTTTTGCTAATCCATCAGGTAGAATTTCCTGTTCCCAGAACTTGACCTGATGCTTGCAATTGTAGAAACACATGGATATTGTTTTGGAATTCTCCTTTTACTCCAGAAAATCCTGACTACTCATTGACTAATACATCTATTACTACTTGGGATTTTTTTTTGGCTTACTTTCAAAATCCATTTTTTCATCAAAACATAGCTTCAGCTGCCTCTGGGGAGCTTCCTCCCAAATGACCTGCTGTTACCCTCCCCTCTGCAGTTAGCATCCCCATCACCAGTGCAGGACTTAGCATCTGGTGACAACTGTGCGAACCTGTGCAACTTCAAAGGGCAACATTAGACACAAAAGCTCCTCCTTTATTCTGCAAAAGCTGGAACTTTGCTCTAAATGAAGCTTACACTCTCGAGCTATTTTCTCCTGTTGAATCAGCAGGGCGCTCTGGTTAAAGCTGCTGTGCTGTTTATACTTTACACAGAGCAGCACTTTCAAACATGATCAGTACAGTGGTTCCTCTGCTTGCCAATATCCACAGGTGAACTATGCTTTAGCAACTTCTTTAATGTCTTAAAAACACCAAAGCCTTTATTCTCAGCACCTAGTGCTCTTTTCTGAGTACTTCATTTCTCTGTTACTGCAGAATGCTTTTGTGAGTATCTACATACATATTCTGGCATACATTCTTATTTATCTGAGGATTTTTCTTATCTTTTTGGAGTTTTAAGCATTTATGACTGAAAAAGAGCTTTTCTTCCAGGCCATCTGAGAATAGTGACCATCTAGAGCTTCAGTACTCCACCTGAAAGAGAACGAAACATAACATCACCACCCCTCACCCCCTTTACCTGACTCTACAACAGTCCAATGTAATGTAATAGAGTTGTCTCTCTACAGAAAGGAAAAGGAACAAGAGTGAGATGCTAGTGACACCATGAGTGCTCGTGATAGTATTTAAACAGAAAATAGATGTCATTAAGATACTGCTGCTGCAGGAGAATCTGCAGACCTCAGGACACAATGAATACCAAATTCTAGATTATCAAGAACAGTCCCATTTTGCTCGAAAAGCATGTGAGAAATCTCCACTTGTGCAAACAGGGCTACATTTTCACACATGCCATTAATGTTTATGATCTTACTCTCTTCATTTGCTTCACTGTTGCTATGTCTGCAACTCTGTCCAGCTTGGAGCTCATTCTTACCCTGTTCTTGCAGGACTTGTAGTTTATTGCAGTAAGAATTCAGGTCAACGTGCAAGAAATAGGAATGATCAAGTCTGAGCTTGAGCCTCTCGGTAATGTCCTATTTCTCCAAGCAAAATCTCTTTTCTTATGAATTAATGGTTTGTCTGGTCACCATCGATCTTCCTTCAGCTGATCTTTTCTTCATTGATCTTTTCTCAGCAAGAGAAATGCCAGTCAGCTAATACACTGATCTCAGAGCTAAGTATAAATAGAGTCAATGTCTCATACTCTTTCATAGAGGGTACTTAGTAGTCTGTTCCTTCAGCACTTGTTCATCTGTCTTTTTCATGTAGAATAGTCCTTGAGCAGTATCACTGATTTCAGAAATCTTATATTAAAGTATCTGAAGCTTAGTTGAAATATCACATGGTCCTGGTATTTGAAAACCAAAAAGAAAGGAATGGTGTTATCTCAAGTATCCACATAGGATGTGGGGGAAAAGCCCACATTGTTTCAAGTGAAAGGTACTAAACCTGTTGAGCTAAGATGTCTCACTGATACGCATTTCACCTTCAACTAAACCAATTTGAATTTGCTTTATTGTCTTTACTTTCTAAGTCAATAGTAAATTAGAAGGCATTTAAGAAAAACCAACCCATTTCCACATGATGTATTGTTCTGTTTATTAGAATGAAGTTCTGTAGTAGATGATCTCTAGTAGTGACCTAGTATGGAGAGCTACCATGTGTATCAGCAGTACCAAGTAGCAATCAGTCTGTACAACTGAACTCTATTTGACCATCAGAAGAAGAAAAAAGGTATAAAGCACCATTACAACAGATCTCAATTTTTTTTTCTTCTATTCCAATCTTAGTACTTTAGTGGCAGAGATAGCTCCATCAATCATTTAAAACCACTGACCATACCTTGCACCAGCTATCAGCTGCAGTTCATACTGAGCTTTCTGTGTGCTCCAAATGGCTTTACATTTTATGTGGAAAGCTGGGTTGAAAATTTATAGTTACTTTCCTTCTGACACCTGGATTTCCCACCTGGAAAATAAACTCCTTTAACTACTTTAAATCTTCATGAATTTCTTGCTGTCTTGATCTCAAAGGGCTAGATCGTGACTGCTGCTGCCTGCCCATGCCATGAAGTAATAATCCTATTCCACTGTGTGTGAGTCTATCTGATTCATAGGCTCCAGACACAAAGCAATAAGCAGACACTGTATCCCCATTTAAACCCAGATTCTCAAAACCAGTTAGGAATCTAACAACTCAATTTCAAAGGGAATTTGATGCCCAAATGGATCTGAGAGTCTGAGCTCCACTCCCTGCCCCAAGGCAGATAAGTGGGGACAAGACAAGAGTGCAGGTGAGTTTGTTAACATCTGTTCTAGCCAGCAGAGTGCTGTGATTTGTGGTTAGTATAGGCTAGGACAAAACAATTTGTTTCCTAGTATTCCGCAGTGAAACCATTTGTTTTCTAGTATTCTTCATAAAATCTTTCATTAGGTTATTTACTTTCAAGCTCAGAATATAACGGGGTTTGCCTTTCAGTATCTGCCTGTCGACAGCGTTGTTAATGCTACTGGAGATGTCCTAAACCTCTCTTACGCAGCAATTTATAGCTATATGGCTGTCTTGAAAAAAAATTCTGTTTGGAGGCACCAGTGTTTTTAGAGAGAGCTGTCTTTGTCACCAAGCCTGGCTCAACATTCCAACTACAAGAAAATCCTCACAGACATACATCTCCATGTCAGGGATGTGCAAATATTAAGTGAGTCAGACAGAACTGATGAGTTATGGAAAAGGTTTCCTCCTTAATAATAAGCTGCACAGATCTCTGAAGTGATATTTTTTTCCTTGCCGTATCTGCTCAGGTTTCAATCATTGCATTGCCCTGTTCTCCACACATCCAGAGGAAGACAGAAGGAAAAAAAACTCTAGCAATGAGAGTGGTGAAATGCTGGAGCAGGCTGTCCAGAGAGACTGTGGATGCCCCATTCTTGTAAACATTCAAAGTCGGGCTGAACAAGGCTGTGAGCAACCCAGCCTCATTGAAAATGTCCCTGATCATTGCAGGGTGGTTTGACTTGATGATCTTTAAAGATCTTTTCCAACTCCAAATCATTCTATGATGTGGAGGAGCTTGGTTCCCAAATGGCACAACCTTTTCCACCAATCAGGGCCAGCATTTTCCATTTTCTGTATATGGGAACTCCTTTCATATTTGCAGGTGTACTGTGTAACATTGAGGGAAGGGCTGAAAGATGCTATCAGATTTTCAATTATATTCTCCCACAAAAAAAAATGCAGGAGCTCATTTTTATTGTAGAACTTCAAACTTAGAAGGTGTCCTAATCACCTTCTTTGAAGAGCCATGAATCTGCTGCAGACATTATGGAGAACAAAGTGAAATAATTACTGAGCTATTGGGTGGTCTTGTGTCATGTGCTTTGGGGATTTAAAATTGTGATTCCAGAAGTACCTCTTTCAAATGTCAAGTATTATTTGTATTGGTTTTAGTTATGTTTGTCTTGAAGACAACCTGAATCTAGTGCACTGGGGTAGTGTCTCTAATGCAGCTTACCTACAGCTTCCTACAACAGAAGTTAAAAATAAAGCCCAGCTTATTCCACTTACTGCAATGTCAGTTCAACATGTCATGGGGCTTATTAGCACACTGAGAATGTTCCTCATGCCTTAATACTAGGGCATGACTCTGATGTAAAAATGAAATGGAAGTATTTAAATTGACTTGGATACTTATTAAAAAGAAGGTTTCATTTAATTCCCTTTTCTGTTTTTCTCTCCTTTGTAGAAGCAGCCATCTGGGCTTGATAGGAGGCAGGGCAATGACAAGTCTATTCTGTGAAAAACACTATAATTTTTAAAGCACTATTACCAAATGAAACTCAATAGACAGAGTGTGTAAGTGAAAATTGATTTGCCTTGTAGAAAAAAAAAATACATTCTAGCTGTATGCCATGGGGATCCTATGATGCTAATTGGAAACCTCACATTTGTAGACACTTGCCAGTTGAACAGGTGACAATAACTGGTGATAACCAAGGACTAATTATCTCAACTGGGAATTAACCATCAGGTGTTCTGAGCCAAATAAAAGGGGAAGGGAAGCTTGGAATAGTAATGTTTCCTATTTATGTTGGAAGAATTAGCAGGATTTTATGTGGGATTAAAAAAAAAGATAGATGGAACAAATACTCTCTGGGCTGGTACTGTGACTATTGTAGTTCTAGTTCTTAGAGAATTTCAGAGCTAGGACTGGGGGGTATGGAAGGAAATAATAATGCAGAGCTGTGTAATTTGCTTGCTAAACAAAACCCTCTATGTTCTTTTCTGAATTCTGCTAAACTGAAAAAAAAGAGAGATAGGTTAGCAGTCTGTAGAATTAAAACTATGTGCTTGAAGTTATTGTTATCTATTATTGTAGTTAGAAATGTGGACTGTGATGTAAGTCTGTGCCTAGAAATGATTAAACTATTACAGGTTTCCAGAAAAACTAAAGACGGTGAGACACCAGAGCTAAGCAATACAAAATACACAGCAGGCAGAGTTTTATGTGTAGGTATACTTACTACTGGCTTCAAAAATTGATAGTTGGGTGCAACGTACATGAAGTGCATTGCAGTATACATAAAGTGCAGACTGTAAAATCTACCTTGCCTCTAACTTCTATTACCTTAATCCTTATTGGAAAGCTTAAGTTCTAATGAGTAGGGTTGAAACAAAATAGGGCCCAGGAGGGTAACAGGAAAATGCTAAAACAGCAAAAGAGCTATAGCAAACCTTTCTCCTTTGAACCATCTACAGAGGTTTTTCTGTTCTTACATTTTCTTTTCCTGGCACACCAAGTGGCAGCACCTTAAAAATAATATCAAATTCAAAAGCAGTCTGAACCTTAAATTGGAATTTCAGTGTTTGACATTGGAAACAAACATACAAGACAATTGTTAGCATTCTGCATTGTACAGATAAAGACTTAGGCTAGTAGCAAATTCTTCTGAGAGACATGCCTGATAAGATTATAAATTAGGTTCTACAGAGAAAGTGCACTTAAAGAGAGATTTAATTGTTTGCCAATAAAAATCTCATGTTGCATAGAGATTTCAGAGCTCATTTTAGCAGTTGTTACCATTCAGATGCTTTGTTTTAACACTTGAGGGGTTTGTTTGTTTATTTGTTTCAGTTTAATGAATTAGTTGTTCTAACTCAGAAGTTCACTGTTCTTCTGACTTTGGTGTCTGGTTTAAGATGTTACTTCCTTTTGCAAGGTCTGTCTTGCCATACAATAGATGGAAAATGTATTATGTAAGTACAAATTCCTTTTGATAGCTTTAGGAAACTGTTTTTGAATGCTTAGGACAAAACATTTCCTAAGTGCTCCTACTCTGAAGTAAGAGGTGGCAATGTGTATGGCCTGCTCCAGAAGTGTGAACCTCTAAGTCTAGGCAACAGAGGTGCCACTTTCTTGGAGAGTAACAGCCGAGTGTCTCATCTGAATCCCATTAACATAATGAAAAAAAACACTGACAGGTCTTTGGATCAGGCCCATTATGAATACCAATTCTTCAGGGTTCATATAATACAGACTGCTAGCAATTCAGTTGGTAAATGTAATTTCCATATACATTTGCTAATCAGCATTGGTAATCTATTGAAATCTGCATGTCTGTGAACTCTCAGTGAATGACAAGGTGGATTTCTGCTAAGAGGTTAGCCAGTGTCTCTTCACGTCATCACTTCAGCCTTACAGTTTCTACATATTTAACCTTCTGTTTCTAACAAACATCATCCTTTGCATCAAGAGGCTTTAGAACATCCTTATTTTTTTTGCTGACACACTTGTGCTGTGCTTTATTTATGCATCATCAAAGTATAGCACTGCCCAAAAGGTGAATGACCTCTCTTTCCCCTTTAACTCATTTCCTGAGTAGACCAATACCATCTAACTTCAAACACTGACAAATGTAAATTGAGGTCTGTGAAATTAGAAAAGTGCTGAACTAGAGTACACAGAAAAGTGTGACATTCCCCTGTTGTGAATAACAATCTAATATAATACCTCCCATAATGAGAAACTTGGATGTTGGATACGGTTTACCTATTTGTGATGTACAGAGTAAAACCTTTCTAAGGCTCTTAATGCACAGAGAAATTGCACACCCCGAACTCTATTAATGCTACTTTTGTGTATCCAAGAGCAGTGACAATAGACTCTTTGCAAGGTTAAACTGAGGGTCAGAACACTCTTTTGAACTTTCTTGCAGTACTTGCTCATAGTATAGCTGCTTAGGTGGTGGCCATGTACTGGCTGAGGTACTGAATTCCTGACTAGATATTTAGAAGTGAAAAACAAAAGCAGAAGCTCCTTAAACATCTCTCATAGCCTTCAACATAAATTATTAAAGGATATGGCTTACAGAATCTTAAAAGACAGCAATATTTTTCTGAGTTTGTAGATTCATAGGAAATAATGAGAGGGCAGCTGTGCCTTATATCCATTTCAGAGAATTCCTGATAAGTTTTCAAATAGCTTTTTCCGTTGGTTGTTTACTTATGCGTGTCTTGGTCTATGAGAAAGTAGCTTTTTATTTGGCTTTTTGAATATATCATTATATAGTTTTCAAGTATGCTCTGTGATGTTTGCAATTATCTCAAGCTGAGTGGAAAAGAAAAATGGATGTTAAAGATGTCACTAATCTTTTTCTAGTCACATTTTTTTCTGCTCCACTTTTGACTGAAAATGGGCTGACTGTCAGTTGGAATTTGGTAGAGATTATTAAGATATGGGGAATTTTCAATTTGTTTGGTTTATTGATAGTTTGGGGTGGAAAAAGAAGTATAAAATAAATTAATTTGGTCTTATTTCATATACTCTTGCACACTCTTTGTGCAAAGCTAATTAGCTCTATGTTCAGACAAGCTAAACTTGCTGATAAAACACTCCCATGTTCACTATGAGAAAGGCAATTGTCCCTAATGCCTAACAATAATTTAACACCAAATGTATAGTCTTGATTCTGGGAATAGAATCATAAGGTTAGGTTGGAAGGGACCTCAAAGATCATCCAGTTCCAAACTCCTGCCATAGGCAGAGACACCTCCCACTAGAACAGGTCACTCAAGGCCTCATCCAACCTGGCCTTGAACACCTACAGGGAGGGAGTAGCCACAACCTCCCTGGGCAGCCTCTGCCAGTGTCTCATCACACTCACTGTGAAGAACCTTTTCCTAAGATCTAGTTTGAATCTCCCCTCTGACAGTTTAAACCCATTACCCCTTGTCCTGTCATTACGGGACCACCTTGTAAATAGTCCCTCCCCAGCCTTCCCATAGGCCCTCTTCAGGTACTGGAAGGCTACTATAAGGTCTACTCAAAGCCTTTTCTTCTCCAGGCTGAAAAGCCACAGCTCTTGTGTCCTGTCCTCATAGCAGAGCTGCTCCAGCCCTCTGACCATCTTTGTGGTCCTCCTCTGGACTCGCTCTAACAGTTCAATGTCCTTCTTGTGTTGGAGCTTCCAGAACTGCACACACTACTCCAGGTGGGTTCTAATGAGAACAGAGTAAAGAGGATAATTAAATGTATCTACAATTTCACATGCAGGAGAAGCCTTGCTGAACCTAAAAGTTTTGAAAGTAAAGTTACTTTGGAGAGCAGTCTTGAAGTACTTTCATGTAGAAGATGGAGCTGCTCATGTGCAGCCTGTTTACAGGATCATGGGCTGAACTGCAGCTGTCATTCACTGGTCTTTTATAGCTAGACCTTTTTCTTCCCCATGCACAGGTGGCTTCCACTTGGCATTTTGTGGTATTCCACCAGAGGTTTATGCTAGCCAGAGTAGCAGATGACTTGACACAATAGTGTTGTAACGTGTGCTGTATCATCTTTTGATTCCTTGGATTTGGGTATT
The DNA here is from genome assembly GCA_013400475.1 of Tricholaema leucomelas. Taxonomy (NCBI): domain Eukaryota; kingdom Metazoa; phylum Chordata; class Aves; order Piciformes; family Lybiidae; genus Tricholaema lacrymosa; species Tricholaema leucomelas. The sequence continues at coordinate 3,200,365 of WAAF01016144.1, read as the reverse complement.
CAACAGGAAACAACAATAAATTCATGGAGCTTTACTGCCTCTGCCAAATGTGACACCTTTCAGAGTATAACATGCTGAAAAGCTTGCACATTCTGTGCCAACTGCATGATTTAGCTGCTCTAAAATCCCTCTGAATCAAAACCACTTTGAAATAAAGAAGAACCAGCCTGAGAATTTCATTGCACTGTTGGATATCCACTCAAAGATCAATCACCTGTCCTCATTCTGTATTCCTGCTGTATTTTTCAGCTTAATCTTTTCTGCAGCTTACCTGTTTCATTAAGGCTGGAATTTTAAAAGACTAGCAATTGCATGCAGAGGCAGAGAGTCAAGAGTGAGAAGTATCAAACCTGGACAGCACAGTTCTGTACAAATTGTACCGTGCCGTTGGAAAAGGCAAACCCTTTCTTCCTTTTGTTGTTTCTGTGGGATTCTGTACTCAGATATGCTCAGTTTAAGCATTCCAGGGTTTCGCATCCTAGTGTTCATGGATTCCTGCCCTACTCTGAGACTAGCTTCCTGCAGAAAACCAGGACTGACTGCAAGAGAACAAGTTAGCCCAAGCTGATTCCTTGCAGTTTTCCCATCCAGGTAAAGTTTTACACAGTACTCCATACATTTCAAACAGTCCTGCAATCTTAGCAAAAAATATGACTTGTTCAGAAATTCAATTTAAAAATAAATCAGATACCTTTCACAGAAGATCTTTTTGAAGTTACATCTGATCTCCTACATTTTAAACAAAAAAACAAATTCAAAAATTGTTTAACAGACAAATCAAAGTATTAAACACTGCCTTTGGGGCTGGCATGTGAACCAGTTGGTGGTGCATCAGCAAAGGACATTTTGTGTATAGGAATGATGTTCCTCCACACTGGGTGCTTAAACAACACAGAGGGATGCATAATATTTGCATCATGAGAAAGGTTTATAATTATTATATTAATTTGTTGGTTCACTCTGTGAAACATTTATAAAAAATCCACTCTAGAACAGACTATCAAAATGATAAATTATCATTGCAACATCTAATCAAAAATTCAGTAAGTTAATTAATGCTCCTTTTGTCCTAATAGCTTATATAATGAGAGGGAAGTTTGCTAAATTAAGCATAGTGAAAAAATGTTGTCACCAGTTTGATGTAGGTTGAGTTCATCTATTCAAAAGTTGCTAGAAGATTTAATAACATGGGAATGTGCCCGTGTGAACTGTAAATGTGCATGAGCATATGTGTGCATTAAATTCTCCTGTTGCACTTGTGAGGTCCAATGGCTGTGATTTTGGCTGCTAGCAGTAGTTACCTACATTATTTGTCATCACCTGTTTAGAATATTTGATTACAAATTTACATAAGAAAGGCAACATCCTATAATGAGAGTATAAATCAACTTGGAATAGTGCCTTGAGTGGAATGAAAGTGAGTACCCCTTGTATTCAACCTCAGCATCCTGATAGAGCTGCATATTTATTTCTAGGCCATGTAATTAAAAGCAATTTGAAGAACTAATGTTCCAGCAAGTAGAATAATGACTGAAGAGCAAAGTATGGATAAAAATATCTTCTTCCTTTTCATGATGAAGTGTTTATCTTAACTTTCCACTTCTTCTAGCATTTATTTTGTGATCATCTGATCCTGAGTCTGTTATGACTACTTCTGAGGAGCTAATCACTGTCCTCTTTATTAAAATATTCTGTTCATGTGGCCACAGCAGAGAAAACATAGGTGATGCAGCTTGATGACAACAGATGGCAATGGAGTAGCACTTACTAAAGTAAGTCCATAAGTCAGGGATCGTAGAAGGAATTTAGTGGTGGCAAGCATTCCAAGAGGGAACTTGATTTTTTCCACTGATACAGATGCAACAATGAACACCATTAAGAAGACACTGAACTGTGTCAAAGGCAGGCTCATTGCTTGATCTTTTTATGCGTCTCCATCAACTTAGTAAGAATTTGCTTCAGACTGAAGTGAGGGGAAAAGGTGATAGGAAGCACAGTCTGAGTGTGAGCCTTTGCTCCTGTGCCATAGGGCTTCAATTGAGAGACTTCACTCATAGTTATTTCACTACGAAATGTTCTGATCCAGACCCTGATAGTGTCATGCATTTGTGGAGCTGTTGAGAGAAAGAGAGAAAAAAACCTAATTGCTGAATTATTTCAGTTGGTTTAGAAATTACTTTTGTCTGCTTCCCAGAGAATCTACAAAGATTCATTGCGATGCAACTCACCACAAGATGTCTGCAGGGTTCTGTGTTTATTAATTTAACTTAGGTCATCACTACACTTCAGCCTTAGGGCTAACACAGGCTGTGGAAGTTGGTTTAGGTACTGAGCTTCTGTAAATCTAAGTGCCAAAGAAGCATTAATTTCAGAAAGATGAGTAAGTGTGCAGCTATGTTTAAATAACAATTCATTGACTAATTGAAACATTCTGTGGTCAAAATTTGGGCTGCAGGTATAAGTTAATTTATGATATCATTTTGCTCGCACTGGTGTCGCGTTGATTACAAGAAAACACTTGTATAAAGAGAATGCTGGCGTTCTTCATTTAATCAAATTCATCAGAAATTCTGACTGCCTCTGCATTTCCTCTGGGAGAACATCCTGAGGCCTCTGAGACTCAGGTGAGCAGCAAATCCAGCCAGTTTCTAGGCTCATGGTGTCAGACATGCTGGTTCTGTCCTGTCGTGAGGAAGACTCTGAGAAGTGAAGTGGAAGTGGGAGGGGAAGGAAGGGGAGGGAAGTGAAGTCTCCCCTTGGCTGCCCAAGTGTCTCATAGTGGGGACCAAGCCTGGTGTGGCCTCCTCTGCTTGCCTAGAAGGGCTGGAAATGTTTTGCAGGACACAGGACAGCCATTCCCCAGGCACAGAGGGAGTGCTGGGGTGGTCGCAAGTGGCAGTGAGGTGTTGGGGGCAGAGGGTGTGGAGCCTCTTCACCCACAGGGAATATGGTGCAGGTCAACCCCACCCTCAGGCTGGTTCTGAGAGCCGTTTTGGCCCCAGCAGGCTGATGGTTAGGGGAGCGGTAATAAGGAATTTTCTTTCAGATGTGGCTTGGTGTTTCCAGTATTTGCACATGCTATGATTGTATGGAACCAGTGCAGTTAGTTGAAGCTTGGTTATCAGTCTTGGCCATGTTATATGCCTGGTTTTATTACTGCAACTAATTTTTGCTGTTAGATTGTGAGTAGGACTTAGTCCAGATGCAACAGTGCTGTTTGTTTCTGGTACGGCTGAGGATTTTATCTGAGGCAGTCAATCTCTATTTTTTGATTGGATTTTTTTATTACTTTTTTGTGTGCAGCACTTCTTTATTCTATGATTTTATATCTCCCTTTAGAGATTTTTTTTTCCTTCCTCATTTTCCCCCTCTAATCAAAAGAAATGGGTACATTTTGTTCTGTCTCTTAATGGCTGTTTTTAGTCTAAGTATTTATGGCCTTTACAGGAGCGGAGTTAATACTATATGATGTCAATATTCTTCCAACATAGTTATGCAGCCGTCTTACATTTATGACCTTTTCCCCCTATAATTAGTTCCAGCTGAAATTAGATTCAGCGAGAGCCTCGCTCCAATTACAGCCAAATCTGAATAAAACTGATTCCACCACGGTTGTCGAGAGGAAAAGGAGAAAAAAAAAGAAGCGAGAACCCTTTCCAGTTTCACTGTAGATAACTAAGTCTCGCATCTCTGCAGTACGTCTGCACTTAATAAAAGTGAAAAGGGTTTAAGGGCCAGCCCTGTAGAGAGCAGAGAATTCTCAGCTCTGCCAACAACTTTGAGCAGAAGTCCCCTCAGTTTTTCACACCACCTCTTACCTGTTGTCTGTCCTGTCCTGCCTGGGGCAAGAACAGCCTCAACATGCGTTACTCTCAGTGTCTCCCAGTGCCGAGGTGGGAAGCAGCAGGCGCAGTGCAGTGGCAGTGCAGTGGCTGTATGTTTGGGAAAGGTCTTTGCTCTGCCAGGCATGGTAACTTGGGACTGGATTCTCAGGCACCACATCTGCAACACCTATGTGTTGCAGTGTATCCCCAGTGGTCCGTGTTTCTGATGAAGATGGCCTTGGATGCAAATGACAAGCTGAGCATATGTCAGCTATCAGTGCATCCTCTCTTTCTTTGGGGAGAAACTGAAGATGAAGATAAAAGCCACAGCATTCCACAATGCAGGCATGGCCAAAGTCATTCTGACTCCTAACACCGTGAGTCTAGATATTGACTCTTCAACGACAATTTGCCAGTGTGACCAGCACAGGTATAACACAAATAGTAGAGATGAGTCTTGAGATCCCCACATAAGCTTCCCAAGTGCTGACTGCCACAAAGAATTGCAGGAGAAATACTAGGAATTGCTTTGAATTCAAAGCAGTAGTTTGTATTAGCTAAATGCATCAAAAATTACATGGAAATCTTTTAGCCATTATCTGAGATATTTAGCTGGGATTAAATGTTTGTTTACCTCAGATGAGTTTGCAGGCAGGTTTATACTTTTATCACCTCCAGATTGGATTACTATAATCCTTTATTTGCACATTATCTTCAGCTCTTTTTTTTTCTTTTTTGGCAGCTGGGTCAGTACAGAAAACCAAAAATTGATTTCTGGCACCCAGAGGAGTAAATTACCTCTTATCTACTCTGAAATCATTGTCATATTGGGATCTGATTCCAATCCAAATTTATCTTCCAATTAGATTTTGGATCGATAATAGCCTTATAATGGAATGACACTGTTAAGATTCCTACCAGCTGCTGTGACCTGTAGAAGCCAATGAAAGAGTTTCATCACAGTGTATAATCTCAGCAAAATTAATGCACATCCAGTTCCATTAACTTGCTGTTACCTTTTCCATCAGGGCAATAACGTGCATCGGGTCAGTACTGCCCTTAGCCATGTTCACACAGCCAATTGTGCAGCTCAGTTGTGGCTCCCTGGCCCTACCCAGACAGCTTTTTAAGGCTTTGGCAAGGGATAAATGTTGTGTTTCTAACCCTGAGCCTTCAATTCCAATCAAGTGCCTTCTGAGACATAGTGAAATGGCCTTGCAACATCAAGTGAAATGAATCTAGAGATCAATTAAAGTTTTATATTAAAAATTGACAATTTAAGGAGTAGGAATAAACATTTAGTGAAGGGAAATGAGATCCGGTATACTCCAAAGCCCCCTCCAAGAAGCAGGAGTTGTATCTAAGGTGCAATTTTCCTTTAAGCTTTTCCAGGCTCTTAGTATTTCAGAAATTATTTATCTGGAAATATGTGTGAGTTATTTTGAGGCTGTTATGATTATATCATTTGATGAGATTTTTTTTTTCCTTCTCTTTTCTGCACTGAGGACTTTAAAGTGAGAGAGACAGTCTGGAGATAGCTTGTGATTTGTTTAATTAACTGGCTTTCTTTTTATGGATCGCTGCTTGCAGGGCTGCTCTTTCATTTGGTGATTGTTTTTGTTATTAATGGTTTCAGACAGAGCTCTTCACGTATCAAGTGCAAGTTTTTGCAAAGCCAATGAAGGAATCGCACAGAAGGGTTTTTTCCCCCTCTTCTTTCCTGCCGCTCATGTTTATTTTCTGTGGTGCTACTCTCGATGGTCTGCTGTGGTTTTTAGCACTTTTCATTAAAAAAAACAAAACCTTCAGGAGCTCAAAGCTTTTCATGTCAAATTTGCAAAGTGATGTTTGTTTTGCAGAGGTGTCAAGAAACATTTTAAGGTTTTAAAATCTATGCTAACATATTATGTTAATAAAAATTAATGACATTCTTAGCCCTAAATAACAGGGAGGGGCAGCCCACAAGATTAAATTTTGTTACCAGCTGTGTCGGTGTTAACTGAGGAAGAATTAACTCTGAGGCTCTCTCCCTGCTAGACCATGGTGGTAGGAGGGTCTCTTGCTTTGTCTGGGGGGCAAGAAAGAGATAAGGAGGAGATAGGAAGGGGGTACTTTTGTTTATATGTGACTTGCAGAGGTCAAAAGGTGTTTTGCTTTTGAGCAGACAGAAAGCAATTTTACCCCTTCCCGAAGAAGTAAAATGAAACCACTCCATGCTAGACTGGAAGTTTAAATGGAAATGCTATTAAAAACATATGTACAGAAATACAAAACGCACAAATTCATATTCAGCCTCAACCCAGTCCTCTGGCCTGGGCTTACCACAGTCTCATTAGGCCAAAACCTTCCCCTCAGTGTAGGCCAAACATCAGGCCTCAATGCCCCACCCAGGCCTCCCTACTTC
>WAAF01016144.1:3178942-3193916 GCA_013400475.1 Tricholaema leucomelas | reverse complement strand
CCCGCCCAGGCCTCCCTGCTTCTCCCCTTCACACCAGGCCTCGATGTCCCGCCCAGGCCTCCCTGCTTCCCCCCTTCACACCAGGCCTCAATTGCACAGAAAAATTCGCTTTAGGCAGGCCTGGCAGAGGGCTGCAGACCTCTCCTGCAAGAGGTAAGGGTCTGCACTGGAAAACTCTGCTAGTTTGAGGCAAACTGGAATATTTTAGTGAGAAGGATTGGATTATAGGCTGTGAAAAGGAAACAAGGGTGATGCCTGCTTCACTCATAGGCTTGCTGAGATGTATAAAAGCAAGAACATAAACACAGCTAAGACAGTGCGTCTCTGTCACAGCTGGTGCCTGTGGTTTTCTCCCTGGACTGCTTTTGTGTAACTAATTCTTCTGCTTTTCTAACTCCCCTTGCTGATACTCTTTCACCTAAGGCAAACTCTGGGATAAGATAGAGGGGTGGAAAGGAGATGGAAGGGTGAGAGCCTCTCCTGGGGACTCTGGCTTCTGAGAGAGGTGTGGTGTTTCTGTGTTACCTTTATCTTTAATTTGTATATTTCTGTCTATATTGTAACTATCTGCTTGTATATTGTGCTAAGCTGTAAGTATAAAGCTTCCTTCCTTAATTTGCAGCCAGCTGAGTCTAGTCTGGGTGATTTCATAACGGTGGGGAGTGGGTAACACCCAAACTGTCACAAAAACAGAGGGAGAGAGAAAAGGGAAGATCAGACAGTAATGTCTCTCTATATAGGGGTGCAGGATGACGGGAATGAAATAACAAAGATACAGCTGCTCCTTGTATTCTCTGCTGCTTCTGGAGGTCTGAAAAATACTTATGGTTTTTAAACCCCTAAGGAAAGGTCGAGGAACTTCAACAGTGTTGGTTCTGATTAACAGCTGGGGTGGGTATAAATTAGATAGATGTTAAATGCCTCCCTTCAGACATTACAGTATTTTATTTTAGCAGATACAGCTGAAAAGTTATTCAGGTGAGCCCTTCTTGCTACAGCCATCCTGTGAAAAGCTAAGTGACTTCCCAACAAGTTACTCATTCTATTGTCTTATTTTCAAGTGCAATATGAGCCCATCGTTAGCCAGCTGCTTCAATCTGACTGAAATCCATGCTGCTATTGAAAGAGGCAGTCCCACCATCTCCTTTCTCTGCCTGCTCATTCCTAGGGCTTTTCTTCTGCTGGAAGTAGAATTAATGCAGCCACATAATGATTTCAGCCAAAGTTATCTTTTCTTTTCAGAAAGATCAAATCCTTAATGTGGCCTAATCAATGTCTACACAAGCACTTATATGTCAGGACTGAGAAGAAGAACCAGGATGGAGAACAAGGCAGGACTGTATTTCTGCTGGTAAGTAAACTTCTTTAAGAACAAAGATAAGGTTTCAGGTGGTTCCTTCCCTACTAAGACAAAGATAAAAGGAGTAGTGTTGACCAGAGTATGTATGAGGACACAAAGTATTGATGTTAGCAGTAGCTGTTGTAAGAGGAAAGGGTGATTTAAGAGCATTACAGTTTGTCAGAATCACAGTAGGAATGTCTTGCATGTGCCTTTCTTGGGAAGCGAGGGACTATTGTCTTATGTATCTACGTCTCGCTCAGCCTAATAGGAGTTTGTTTCAGTAAGGCTTCAGGATCTGTATGCAGTGCTTGCTGAGTCATATTTCCTTCTACCATCATGCCTTTGAGTATTTTACCCATTGCATTTATCTCTTTTGCTGCTAAATATCTTTACCTTGTTACCTCAGTATGTATGTGTTGCAGTTTTCAGGCTAAGGGAGGGAAAGTAAACATAAAAATCAGCCCATGGGGACCATTTCAGGAAAACAGGAATGGTCAGCTTTTCTTATCTTCTGAAGGCAATGAGGTGAACATTTTCTGATTAGAAACTCTCTAGTACTCAAAGTTGGTTTTAAACTCATGTCAAATCATGTGGCTCTCATGAGAGGTGAAATCTCTCACCTCTTCTCATGGGGCTGAATCATTCTCTTGTGTCTCCAGATTCTAGCTTTAAACGTTTCTTTATTGCATGAGTGTAGAAGAGCTGAATCTGCTTATGGATTCTGCTGGAATGCATTATAAAATCTTTTGTAAATACCTGACTGTTCCTTACAGTTAGGGTCCCAGGGTCCCATTAAAATAACCAGAATACCCCAGTAACTGTTGTACAGACATTCAAACCATCTGCTCCTTGATGCATTGTAGAGCTTGCACTGGGGAGTTCTGTAATAAAGGTAACTTGGATATAGAGGCAAGCACAGACGATAAAGGTAATATCATTTTAGAGGCCTATAGAAGCCACACATTCGTTGCTGCTCTTGGTAAGAAGGATTAAATTGCTGAAATAATCATCAAGAGGACAAGAATAAGCTGTGGCTAGAAAAAGCAGAGAAGCACAGAACTGTTCGTTTGGAAAACACCTCAAGTCCAACCATTGAAATAAAATGCGTCTTAAGAAAGATGAGTACTGTGCTAACTCAAGGTGGGAAAGCATCAGTGTGCAAGCCTTGTCAAACCTATGTTATTTCCTAATTCTAAAGCATTTTAATAGCCTCCTTTACTAGTAAATAAATGAAAAAAATGGAAATGTTAAAGGTGATTTCTTGCTGCTATTCACTCATTTGCAAAGAAGACATAAGCTGTTTTATCAGTAGCTAAAATACGGCATGCTTTGAAACACTGAGAAAACCAAGGTCTTCAAAATGTTTTCCAACTAGGAAAATTCCTCTTTGTCTTACATAGAGGTGGTCAGGTTGGCAAAATGCATCCTTACAAATTTGGACTATGGTATTTTTATGTACTAGTGTCAGAGGTAGGGAGATATCAGAGTTTTTCACATCAGAGTCTTAAAGGTCAAGTATTACATTGAATGGATTGGGACAGAGAGGGGAAAAGTAAGCTTATCAAGCCTCTAAGGATACAGAATTCAAAATTGGGTACTGAATGGTTGCTAATGGGATATACTTGCTAATGCCAGTAAGTGACAGTGTGCTATGTATTTCAGATGGACGCTCTGGCTGTATAAATATATCTGCAGAGTACTCCTGAGGGGGAAAAAAATCCTATCAATTCTGAGTAGAATTCTTTCTTCCTCTATTCTGCAATGATCCATTCATTTTCCTTAGTTATCTCTTCTTTAGAAAAATGTCCCTAAGCCACTCTGTAGATACATTTGAGTTGAGTTTTCAACGTGTTGGAACAATTTCTAATATTCCAGTCTGTACTAATTCTTTCAAAAATGTGATTGATCTTACCTACTAAATAATTGGAGGAAGCAAACCTTCATGCTAAAGCACAAAGGCATTATAAAATTCTACTAAACTGATTACTCTCTTGGTAGATGGAGATCTATCCTGTGTCAAAAGAAACACATTTTGTACTGGATTGGTATCTAAAAATTAGCAAATGAGAGATCACTTTTAAAAATATTGCCAGTTTTCAGTCACACCAGAGAGTGCATAATAAAAGACTGATCACTTTAAAAGCATCCCAGGTACTCATTCATGAACAAGCTGTAGGCAGACATACGTTGTAATAAACCTTTCAATAAAAGGTTTGGAATAATGAACGTGTCTGTAACAAGTGAAACCTATCTACTGCTCATTCACCAGCAAAAAGAGACGAGTGTGTCAAACATTCTTTAGTAAGGTAGCTCAGTCTACCTGGAATAAAAAGTGCTGGGATACTTCAGGTTCTGTGGGGATTTTTGTCCTATTTTCACACTAAACTTTTTAGTTTTGTAAAAGAAACCTCAAGCTTTAGTTCAGGTTTTAGAGGTTTTTCCCTCAGAGCTAGAAGTAATATTCAAACTCTTTTCAGTAAAGATGGCCTTCAGACCTACATTTAGTGTGCGTGCTGAAGCTATGCTAGATGTCAGAGCAGAACGAGATCTTAGCATCCACAGCGGTAATTGTCAATACTACTATTCCTTGTGTAAAGAGCTCTGCGAGTTTAGAATTTTCACTGCAGTAACAGGTGGAAAAGAAGTGTCACATTCTGTCAGTGGTCTACTAGTTTGACACACACAACACATCCCAGCCTTGTTATTTGCACTTTCAATCCCTTCTTCGTTTGCTTTCAGACAGGGTGGTTTCTTCACATCCCACTGGCAGGATGACAAAAACAGCTTTAGACATTTCAGACGTGCCTTCTAGCAAATCCCCAAATTAAATACTTCCCATACTGTTTGTGCCATCAAAGACCAAGCCAGAAGACAAGTTTTAGGCTCATTAGTTTCACTTGCAAAGTGGTTTGTGAATGTTTCTCAGAATTTCACTCAGGATGATTTGTACATTTGGAAAAAAATATTTTGGAGACATGGCTTCAACCTAGACAAGAGGAAACTGCTAAATAAGAACCTTTTAATTCATCAATGTACATTTGACAATGTTTAGCACTGATAAATAGTCAAGCTAAAGTCTTGCACGAGAGATATATAGGGTTAACGTCATGAAGTTTGGCAGATGTCCTTCTACCTTGGATGCTTTATGTGGAAATCAGACTGCTTTTGTGCCAGGACTACATTCAGCAGCTAGAGTTGTGGAGGGCCTGGTTGCTGATTCTTACATGTGTCTCCCCAGGGACTGTGCGTACAAATTAGATGAAGGATTCTGCATCTCTTTGAGCATTAGCTATCTCTTCCATGAGTCATTTTTGTCCTTTAGACTGGAAGCCAGTTCTTCTGAAACTCTACTTCTTACACTGACAGTGACATGGGTCACACCTGTTGAAAAATCATTCTGAGCCAGATCTCCAGAGTGACTTTGGTGTTTTGTTGGCTCCTGGAATACAGTGCACAACTCTGACAAGTACAGAGCAAGGCAGTTTGGAATGGGCTTTGGCAGATGCAGTGCACTGAATAGGTATTTTGCTTAATGTGGCAAAAACAGGATAGAATGAGAGAAATGAAAACCATCAGATGTTTGTTAAGCTTAGATATATCCTAAGGTTGTTACCTGTAATGTAAATCTACATCTCGAGATATCTACTTTAGACACGTACCATTCAGAAGGTAGACAACATGACTCCTGCTATTAGATACCTAACCCTAATTTTGGTTCACTTCTGGAGATGAATCTTGATGCTTTACCTCATTTTATCTGTCAGAAACTAGAAGCACAAATCTGTGCAGTTCTACCAAAAAATATTTGCATGTACTTCTAAATCTGCCTGACTCTAAGGATGTGAAAAAAAAATCTGAGTATGCGTTAATAGCCAGATTTTTCAACTCAACCACAAGATTTATTTGCAGTGTAAGTAAAAAAAAACCACAGAACTTGTTCTTGAGTCATTCCTACAAGCCAGCATTAAATGGCCCTTTTTAATATTGGCACTGAGACTAAAACCCAGTGCTCCCTCCTCCTACCCAGCTTTGCCCTTTAAGGTGTGAAGGATGAGTATTAGTCTCAGTGGAGTCTAAACTAGAGACATTTTTCTAGTTTTGTTAGGCAGTTTGCTCACATTAATTAGGAAAAATGCTTGAACCATTTCTAATAAATGAAGTCTGTAGCTTTAGAAGAAGCATTCCCATTATTTTGAGCACTGCTTCATATCAGTGCTTTTTCAAGCCTACATGCTCCGTGCTTAGCATACACCTGCAGAATGAGTGTATAAAGTATGAAGCGGTATCAGTTCTAAATCAAAAGGAGATTAATACTTTAAAAATGTAATATACCAATGATGCAGTGCTTATTCTTTTCCCTTGGGTAGCTGAAATCCTTCAGTAGGTATTAGAAGATAATGCTCATTTTTGGTGTTCCACATGAAAGTTCTCTTACGGACAAAAGAAGTGATGGCATTTTATTGCCTTTCTGTACTGGAGTCCTGCTTTCCTCCAACAAATCCAAATATTATTTGTGAAAGTGAGAATTCATCACTGCAAAACAACAGCTGTGTACTTGAAGATAATCTTTCTTTCACTGAAGCACTTGAAAAAAATGTGTATTTAATCCTAAAGATGCATATTGGAAAGGTTGAGATTTATATGCCAGCGTCATGTGCAGTTATCTTCTCTGTGATGGCTGTAGTTTAAGGAAGAAAAATGTACGTAGTTGAAGGAACTGACTCCAAGTTCTGCCAGACATTTGACATCTGTATACAGCTAAATGATCATTTATGCAAATTCTAATTATCATTAGCAATTAATTTTCTATGCATTAATGCAACCAAGAATTCTTGTGTCTCCAAAGTGATATTTGCTCTAGTAGACAATGTTGTGGAGAAAATGCTCTTGATAAATGTCTCACAGATGGAATAACTTTGCAAAACAGAATGGTTGAAGGAAGCCTCCTTTCTCTTTTATGCAAATTGTACATAAGGATGTTTTTCTGCTATCTTCTCACCTCCACTGACATTGTAATTTCCCTTGTTTCATTGTGCTTGATGGAGAAGAGTTCTTGTATCTCAAGTTTTTTTGGCTTTCCCAATGATTCAGTGTATTTTCATGTTAGGAGAAACTTCTGAAATGGCATCCAAAACTTTCCTGTTGGAAAGTTTATTTAAGATTGCTTCTGTCTGTATTTCACAAGATCACAAGATGTCAGGGGTTGGAAAGGGACCCAAAGAGATTGAGAAGATTTTAGTCTTCCCTTCTCCAGACTAAAAAGCCCCAGGTCCCTCAGCTTCTCCTCATCAGGCAGTGTTCTAGTCCCTTAATCATCCTTGTAGCCCTCAGCTGGACCCTCTCCAGCAGATCCCTTTCCCTCTTAAACTGGGGAGCTCAAACCTGAATGCAGTACTGAAGATCAGGTCTCACCAGGGCAGAGTAGAGGGAGAGGAGAACTTGCCTTGATCTGATGGATACACTCCCCTTAATGCACTCCAGGATCCCATTGGCCTTCTTGGCCACAAGGGCACATTGCTGTGCCCTGGCTAACTTCTTATCCACCAGTGCTAGGTCCCTCTCCACAGGGCTGCTCTCCAGCAGATCACCTCCCAACCTGTACTGGTGCAGTTTATTATTCCTTCCTAGGTGCAGGAAACTGTATTTGCTGCAGAACTGCTTTTCTGCTGTATCACACAAAGACACAGATTTGTGAAGAGTAGGCTACAAAGAGCATATACAGACTCAGACTGAGATCACCTCATGTGCTGGTAACAGTTTTTTCCCAAGGTAGAATGTCAACTCTTTCATAGTCAAATACCTTGTTGCTCTAAGAGTATACATGGGAATTGTTGGGGGTTTTTTCCTTCTTTTTTTTTTTTTTTATATATTAGAACTTAGGTCTGTGTTTGAAATGAGAATATAAGGTCCAGCAGATGGTTAAAATTACTTCAAGTCTAACCTTGCTTGCCAGCCCATTTATCAAAATCAAGAATTTCTTTGAACCTTGCTGGAATCTTGCAGAGGCTTGATTGAGGATGTTGTGAAACATAAGAGCAGATATACTGATCATTAAGAGGTGTTTCATCATGCATTCTTTTTCCAGCCAGAATTTGTATGAATCAGTTATAATAATTTCCAAAATTTTACTTGTGATGTCTGAGTGCTCATGTAGCAGGAGCTTATGCATGGCACAGGTGGTAAGGATTGATACTGCTCAAAATCATAGAATAGTAATAAAAATAATTATAAAAATAAACTCCTTGTACAAGAAAAGACCTAAAATGTGAGAGTGACGAGGCTCATAAGGACCATGAGCATTTTATATGCTTCTCATCTCCAGCTGAATGTCATTAAAGTATTAAAAGAATACCATAAATAATTACTTCTATCAATGAAAATGTGAGGGCTTTGACTGAAAGTCAGTGTTTAGACTATCAGCTAACAGAGTCTTTAGTGAACTGAGACATTCCTGTAAGATTTTAAGCACTAAGGTAAATGAGATGAGGTTTGGGCAGTGGACCTTGTAGTGAAAGCATATTTGAGCACATTCTTTGGGGATTGCCCATTGTATGGTATTGGACTGTGCTATTGTTTCTAGAGTTAGGCATCTGCAGAGTGGTTTGCAACCTATGGTCTGGCAGGGTGCTGGAGGTTCTCAGTCTAATTTGGAGGAATTAATGGAAGCTAAGTAGGAAATGTGAGCCTGATCTCTATAATCTTGAACTTTTCCACATTCAAAATGTCTTTAGGTGCCAAAGCCTAGGCACCACTTAAAGCAGTTTCCTCAGGTCACTTGTGTCTGTAGCAGGGTTTTCTTTATGGCTGTGAGTTTTATACCTCAATAAATACTTCCCCAAAGGAGAATATTTGTTGAAACAACTTTTCGAGGTCTTTTGGGACCTGGAAAAAATATGGTCTCATTTACTGTTCTCAATGAAGGGAACAGAAACCAGTCTGAAGCAACAGGAGCTGTTTCAGTGTTTCATAGCATGCAACCACTGGTGATCTGTGGGAATACAAGCAGTAAGCTGAACCAGGTCATGCTGTTAGCATTTTCAGTTTGAGACTTGGTGAGAGGATAAGACAGTCCAGTGGAAACTTTGAGAGGTTTACAGTGACTCAGAATGTGTGGGAATTACTCATTCACTTAGTGGAAACCAGCATTGATTGACTGACTAATGATATTCTATTTAGTGTGCCCTGCTAATTAGCTTGTTCACTTCTTACAAGTTAATTAGTAAGCTGTAGCCAGTATTGACAGTGTTGGTGGATTGGATTGCGCGTACTTTTTCTCATGCAGGACATCTGTATTTGTCACGTATGCTAAAGATGGATAAAACGTGAGGGAGCTGCATAGACCAACTAAAGCAGGTCTTCAGTTGGCAGTTGCCAGCTTAGCACCATGAAATTACATGGAGATATTTAATTACAGTAATGGAAGATCTTGGGAAGCAGATTATGGAGAAGTGAGTGACTGAGGCTAAGGAGTGTCTCAGGCACATTTATTAACCCACACACATGTATCACAGTCCTGCTGAGCTGCAGCATTTCTTGAGATATGACCCACAGAGGTTATACATGTCCAAAAGCAGTGTTTCTAAGAGTTCACCTATGTTTATGATAGATACAGTTTGAAGCTACAGGCAGTTGTTAAGAGAAAGTAAGGGTTGTCATCCTTCCCCTAAGAGCTCATTTTGTTCAGTAGCTTTGTTGAATCATCCATATGAAGTGAGATACTTTTCAGCATTTGATGTGAATAAACAGATTACACAGTTTAATCATTTTAGTTCCTGACAATTCATATTTCAGAGCTGAAAGTTGAGAGATCAGGAAATTTGCAAAATAGAGCAACAAAGCATAGTCAGAATACTGAAGTTATGTTTATTGTCAAGTAGCTACTCCCCAGTATGAGGGTAACTTAATTTCAGTGACTTCAGGGTGAAGGGCGAGGCTTATTTTTCCTTCTTGCAAGCTTTTTGTTGGAGCTGTGACATTTTTTCCTACTACTTCCCTTTCATTATTTCAGTGAATGCAACAACTTCCCATAAGTTCAGGCCTCAGAACACAAACAGGTACACCAGTCATCCTCATTACTGCAGTATCCTTATCCACAACGGAAATGCACAGTGCCTTACACATTGGTCTATGTTTTGTTCAATCAAACTCTATAGCAAAAACTCCCAAAGAGCAGAAAATCCTATAAGGTATAAGTCTTCTGGCCCTCTTAGGACTGTATTTTAAATTTCTTCTTTTTTTGCTAATACTACAGTGCACTTGTGAAATGTCAGTATTTCAGGGGGTTCTACATTCCCTCTGCACATCTATAGACACAAGAAAATCACAGCATCACAGTATTACCAAGGTTGGAAGAGACCTCATAGATCATCAAGTCCAACCCGTTGCCACAGAGCTCAAGGCTAGACCATGGCACCAAGTGCCACGTCCAATCCTGCCTTGAACAGCTCCAGGGACGGCGACTCCACCACCTCCCTGGGCAGCCCATTCCAGTAGCCAATGACTCTCTCAGTGAAGAACTTTCTCCTCACATCAAGCCTAAATTTCCCCTGGCGTAGCTTGAGGTTGTGTCCTCTTGCTCTGGTGCTGGTCGCCTGAGAGAAGAGAGCAACCTCCCCCTGGCTACAACCACCCCTCAGGTAGTTGTAGACAGCAATAAGATCTCCCCTGAGCCTCCTCTTCTCCAGGCTAAACAATCCCAGCTCCCTCAGCCTCTCCTCGTAGGGCTTGTGCTCGAGGCCTCTCACATCACATTTGTGACTCTCACAGTCACAAATGTCACTAAGAAGGCATCTTATGGCAAGGAGATCGCACAAGTTTGGAATACACCAGATGTCCTGTTTCTCTGACATCTTTTTAGCTGTGGTAGCTAAAGTGCATTCAACAGCAAGGATATCTCCTGTCATAGAGGCACTTCCTTTGGGATTTGTTTTGGCAGTAACAACTGAAAGGACAGCTCAGTAGGATTTACCTTCTAAATAGTATCCTGACTTAACTTGAGGACACAGCAACCTGAACAACTGAGCTGGTCAGAACTGTCAGCCACCTGGATCATACCTTGTCTCTTTTTCAGTGGAATGAAATCTTTTTCAGTGAAATGAATCTTTTTTCTGAGACTGATGCCATATTTAATCAGTCATATATCAGAAGAAATATTCCCTGTACATATATTTTGAAAGATATATGATTTTGTTTGCCTTCATCTTTTGATGGAATCCAAAGGCGACACAACAAAGACAACAAACATGTCAGTGTATTTTTTAACATCATCTTTCTTCTCATGTTTTCTTTAGGTTTTGAGCTTTATACAAGCTCAAAACCTTCAATTACTCTTCCTACTAATTACTACACTATAAATGAGACTATATTAAGATGAAATCTTAGCTTTCATAAGTCCTCATTTGCCTATGTGTGATTATGAGCACACTGTCTTTGCAGAAAATCCTAATAAAGACTTCTAAATATATAATTTGTTCCTACAAGTGAGATATGTTTCTCTCTTATTTTGTTTTTAGTTTTCCACTGGGGAAAAACAAAAAAACAACAACAAAACCCCAAACCATAGAATATCACTAAATGTGATGATTTTCAGTACTTCAGATATGTTTATATTTCTGGAACGCTAATGTTCCAAAAACTTTCCAGTCAGCACTTTAATCCATAATGCATGACTTCCACTATCTATTAATCGTCTCTTGTTTAACTGGATATGACATAATACGTGAATGTTTGAAAGAAGCTGATGCCAGGCTGCCCTCTAGACACAGAAACTAGTTCTGTAAATGTGTATGGAGTGCTAGGACAGAAACAGCTGCAAGAGGGAGTAGGTGATGTCCGTTTACCTCATCACTTCTTGCCAGATAATGAACCCTGCTTGAAATGAACCTGCGACTTTCAAATCACTGCTCTGTGAGCTTTTAAATCTCGCTGTCCGTGCTGTAGCACCAACATCAAATGTTTCTATCATGGTGTTGCCTTTTGCTTTGAAGTTTGCAGAGGACCGACTAGCGACTTATTCACTTCCAAGGAACTCGTATATAAGCCTGAAGCAATCACATAAGGTCTACTCTTGTTATTCTTTAAGATTTGAGAGAAGATGCTAACTTCTTATAATCATCTGTCAGAATGTAAACGATGAATATATGATGTTATGGATATAACATTGCATAGAATATCATAAATGACAGTATCTAGAGAATATATGATCCTTCATTAGAACTGAAAGGCTTTTAAGAGATTCCATACAACTATAATTTAACTTATTTGTAATGGTTTCTTTCCAAATAGTTGCTGTATGTCAGACTTCTTGCTATATATAGAAGTGATCTATTCTTTGTAGAGAAGAAAGGATGATCTATATAGTACCATGGCAAGCTTTTTTCTGGGGTGAAATACTTGAATCCTTACTCTCTCTGACATTGTTTGTGACCTTTCCTGAGCCATTTAATCTTTGGTATCTTACTACTCTTCAAAATAATGAAAATAGTACTTTATGCCTCAGGATCTTTTCTGAGTCCCGAGGTACTTTATTGGGAGGATAAAGCAGCTCCTAAAATACATTTATTTTTCAGTTTGCATTTCCCCCCTGAGATTGCATCTGTGTTTTGGAGCAAAAATGTCACTTCCCGTAGCACCCACTATCTACACAGGGATTTCTGCAGCTGTTGTATGAAGGAGTAGCTACCATCCTGTATCCTGTAACACTTTATGTTGCATTTGAGTGGCAAGAACAAGACCTGGTTGCCAAGTCACAAAGAAGATTGTCTAGCAAGAGCAGCTGGCTGCTTGGCAGATGCATCATTGTAGCAGCTTTGAAGCTGCCCATGGGTCTGTCACATGCTTTAGCTACCAAGAGACTGCCTTGGCTTCTTTGTCCTTTATAGATGCCATTTTCTATTAAACAGTCTTTGGTTCTTTAGAACTTTTTATGTTGTGCATAAGCTCTTAGTTTGTCAACAGGGATTCAAAAGTTTCATTTTCATTTGGAAAGAACTTTGATTTAAAAAAAAAAAAATCCACAAGTGGCAGAAATGTGGATGCAAGACTACATATGTAAAGCAAAATATTCAGAGAATAAAAGTTCAATGTGTCATACACTGTTTCCTGTATAGTTTTCATCCTTCCAATAGCTTTGGACAAAAAAATAATTATAAGCCTTTATCATATATATTGTGCTACAGAAGTTTCAGGACTACATTTATTTTCTTAATGGATATATGCTTTTTATGCATTTTTATTTCTATTTCAGACTTTCTTTGGTCAGTTCCTACTTCTAAATACAAAATCAGCATAAACAACATGAATTTTTTTTTTGTTTGGGGTTTTTTTCTATTCTCAAAGTGAAGGTCAGTAGAAGGGGGTTAAATGAGCTCAGCAATGTGTTGCCTGTCCATAGAATCATAGAATCAACCAGGTTGGAAGAGACCTCCAAGATCATCCAGTCCAACCTAGCACCCCGCCCTATCCAGTCAACTAGACCATGGCACTGAGTGCCCCATCCAGTCTTTTCTTGAACACCCCCAGGGACGGTGACTCCACCACTTCCCTGGGCAGCCCATTCCAATGCCAATCACTCTCTCTGCCAACAACTTCCTCCTAACATCCAGCCTATACTTTCCCTGGCACAACTTGAGACTGTGTTCCCTTGTTCTATTGCTGGTTGCCTGGGAGAAGAGACCAAGCCTCACCTGGCTACAGCCTCCCTTCAGGTAGTTGAGTACACAGGCACTTCCATCAGGTACCTTTCTTGTAATTTGTCTAAAGAGTTAATGCCCAGTTGTCCATGTAGGTTCCACTGGCTTAACCTCGAGGTATTTGCTGCTCTAACAGTGGGCAATGTTGATGAAACAGAGGAATATTGCTCCCATCAGAATTTGACACCTGTTCTTTAACTGTGATTCACCTGCCTGTCCATATATTAGACCAACAGCTCATTTTCAAACTGATTTGGGCCTTTTCAGTGCATTCTTAGCATTGCCATTTGAATGTTCCAGAAACTGAGATTAAGGTCTGTATAATGGAGTTGAATTTCAGAAATGGGTAAAGGTTTCAAGATAGGGTTTTGCTGAATGCCATTTGTGGAACTGAGGTAGGAACTGGGAAATCATGTGGTTAGATGGCATTTCTTTGCTAGGAACAGCACTAATAACAGTAAGAGAAGAGAGGGGTTTGTGCCCAGGGACACTGCTGAGAGCAAATGCATTAAATATTGCCTCTGAATCAGGCTGAAGTCGAGTTCAGCCACCTTTGCTGTTGTCTCACTGCTTCTCCCTCTGCCAACTTACCCATCCAAACGTGTATGTTCTCAAAGAACATACAGGAACTGTGTTGGGTGAAACTGTGATGTAGGAGGAGCAGCTTCCTTGGCAAAGGTTCCAGGTGTAAAGGAGAAGCAGTTTTTTCTCTGTGTGTAGTTTTTCTGTGGCCACCAAGTGCTAGGTTAAGGATGGGCTTTTTCTGTAATAGAAATGACAGTTTCTGTGTGTCTTTTTCAGGGGTATGGGCAGTAACAAGCCTCATATCACCTGAGGCCAAGAGACAGTAGAAGGGAAATTCTGGTAGAAGGAAAAAATTCTCTTCTAATTCTTTTCTCACAGATGAAAATGGATGATGATTATAAACAGTGCCTGTGTCAGGCCCAGTTAACAGAACTTCATCTCTCATTCCCCAGAAAAAGGAAAAATCACAGCGTGGATGTTTTTAACTGAAATTCCCACCATGTGTATGGCCTGGGTTTTGTGAGACTTTGGTGTTTGCATTCAACTTTCTTCTGTCTTATAAAATGGTTCTTAACAACTGAATTTGGAAGATGGGATTCCCTTCTCTTTTTTTTTAATCTCATTTCTATTCATCTCTGTTTCCTTGGAGATGTTCCAAGAAAAAGGAATATTAAACCATCCTAGTGTAATGAATCAGGTGGAGCTCCTTTCTCAGACCTGAGTCCCATGGAAGGGCTTGCAGAGGTTTCTGTGGCACTGACAGCTGGAAATTAACATGTTTCAGAAGTACTTAACAGTACACATGCTTAATGTTAGTGAGAAGATCCTGCATTATGGGAAGAACAGAAAGAGAATCTTTTGCAGGTGAATGAGTGGCACACAATGTGTTTTCACTTCAGCCCATTTTCACTGCTCTTTTCATCTCGAATCTTGATCTCTGCTAATCCTAAAATATGCCCAAAGTGATTATTTGAAATTATACACAATAAAACCTTTTAACTGCTGTTTAATCTATCTCTCTGCACAGCTACTTTGCCCCTTCAGAATTAATCTTAAATCATACATTCTAGGTAGTATCAAAAGGAATTAGTCAAACCAGCACTGAAGTGGTGATCATCAGGCAATGATACATGTTATGTTTTAGTTTACATCTTCCTTTGTAAGTGCACGACAAAGGGTATTGGCTTAATTACTTGTGATGTTACCAAGTAGAGGTGAAAGGTTCTCAGTTTAAGTTTGTTAATGCTTACTGTAAAACACTTGATTGTGTTTCTCTTTGTGACTGACATTTATGAATTGCCTACAAGGGAGTCTGATTTAGATTTATCCTGTATAGGTAACAGTATAACCTTATATATGAACTGTAAATATAAGCACTACTGTACTCTGCAGTGGTTAGGCCACACCTTGAGTACTG
>WAAF01016144.1:3133261-3178889 GCA_013400475.1 Tricholaema leucomelas | reverse complement strand
TGGCACTTGGTGCCATGGTCTAGCCTTGAGCTCTGTGGTAGCGGCTTGGACCTATGAGGTCTCTTCCAACCTTGGTAATACTGTGATACTGTGAAACTGCAGCTACTACTTGTGTTGTGAAGCCAAGGTTATTTTAAAAATATGGAAAACTTCATGAGCTGCTCATAGAGGGATGGTTCAGTTGCCATCCTGCTTTACTTTCCTTTTGGCATCTGAAAGTGATTTTGAAATATCACAACTTGTAGGAATCACAAGTGCTGCTGTTTTGTATTTGTGCTGCAAATTTTGCCTTTGCTTTTGCTCCTGTCTGAGTTTGAGGCTGCACCAATGTCAGGAAAATATGGGAGGATATGAGGTTTGCATCTTTGTTCTATACTTAATTGTTCAATAAAGAGGTTATACTTAGTCACCAGAAGGTAAGCAGTCAGCATCACCTCACTAATGAAGGGTTCTGTGGCTATTCAGATAAGGTTGTAAAGAGCCCCAGTGGAAGAAAGTAGACCAGGTACACAAAGCAGTGAAGATGTTCTCTGAGTTACATAGCATTAAACCTTTTCAAAAATCAATGTGTCTGTTATAATTATGTATTGACTCTCAAGAGATTCTACCGCAGAAGAATTCTGAAATGTTGGCCAGTCATAAATATCTGCTAAGCCTTCAGCTGAAATCTTTCTTGCAAAGGTATGACTTTTGTTGTAGGTGAACACTGGAATGTTTTGTGAAGCGCTCAGTTTGTAATGAACCTACCTTGCAAAGAGATAAGTACAATTTTGAGACCTTTCTTTCTAAATGGGTAAGGCAGGCTCTTCTCTGCTTGTGACTCTCCTTATTTAAGAGTTCTTTGCTTCAGCAGTAAGAAGAAAATACGAAGCAGCTTTGCTCTGCTAATGTACGTTTCTTTTCTTACTGCATCTTTCTCTTCCTCATATCTCCTGTTAATGTTTTTAATATAGTGGGGTAATGACTACAAGTTCTAATTTACCGTAGATGGACAGAACCCAGATGTATTATAGTGGTGAAAAAGACACTCTAGTAACTACTGCTACTAGCTGCCCTGAGGAGACCTTCTTAATGTACCTACACAGTTCTTTGATAGGAGATAAGCTAGAAATTGCTGGGATATCACCAAAAGTGAAGTATTGAGGGGTTTCTGAATTAAAAGAAAAAGGAAAGTTGGCAACATTGCCTCTTGAGTTCAGATTGTCTGGGATTTGTGTTTTATCTGGCCAATGATGTGGATCTTAGTGTAAACTTGGTTTAGACGGTGGGTTATGGGATTTTAATTAGGTGGGGTGGTTGTAAACTGCTGGTTTCCTTCCCCCAATGAAAAGCAGCACTTAAAACCATTAACACGGAGCACTTCTGAGTCCGTTGTACCAGAGAAAGTTTTCCAGGCATAGGACATAGTGTTTAGTATCACTTTAGAATTCTATAAATCTTTGATCAGCTTTTATTTAATCTTTGTCTAAATTGGAAGCTAGCAGTGGCCCCTTAAGATTTTGTATGGAATTGAATGAAATTTAATAAGACGCCTGACAGTTATTTGATTGCGATTTGTAGCACTTTCATTTTACAGGCTTAAGCAATACTGACCTCAAAAGGACTGTCATTCAGACTAGGTGGAGGGTGGGGAAATAAAATGTTTTATTCTACTTTGTTCCAGTCTTTTTTTACTTGATAAGCCCTTTAATAAAAGTCAAAATGAAGTCCTTGCCAGTTCTTAGTCCAATTCTGTATTCAGAGATAGTGGATTCATTTCTGGAACATTTTAGAGTAGGAAATGCAAAACAAGACAACATCTAAATGGTTTTTACACTGACAGACTGTATAAATTTGGAATAGAAAAGAGCTAGGAGATGAGATGGCATGGGTTGTTTCTCAGAGGACCACCTGGTGAATTTTGAAGGTCCCCAGAACAGACTGTGGGTTACCTTGAACTACAGGAGGATCCTCTTACCCATTCAAGCAGAAACTGTGTTTTGAAACAATGCATCCAATTATTTCAGCTTGATACACAACACAAATAGCTGAGAGAATAAACCTGATCTCCTGAAAAGTTTTCCATTTATGTCTTTTGGAGCTGCCTTTCTCACATGCTCATGTAGATGCCATCTCAATTATTAAAGCACAGTTGCATTAGTGATGAGCTGCTTCCCTCAATTAGTTTTGATACAAGGTAGTTTTATGGTTTTAAGTATACTTATCTTTGACTCCTGATGAATTTTGCTGTGTCCTTGTTTACTACTGAAACCACCTTTTCTTGTCTTTTTTACATTTGTATAATGCACTGTTCAGTGTTTCAATTTTAATCACAGTTATGCATTAGTGTTTATTACTTGTATTGCACTGATATCTAAATGTCAAGGCTCCATGGCACTGCACACAATAAGATAGATTAAGGATCTTTTAAAATCATTCATAAATACTGCTGGAATGTCACTGTGCTTACAAGAGTTTGTTTAAAAAAAAACAATGAACAGCTTATGTTAGCAAGTGAAGTAATAAAAGAAAGAGGAAGAAGGATGGAAAATTAGTAGAAATAGAGATTTAATTGTAATCAGTGACTGAGTACTTGAGATGGCACTGGCTTGAAATGGATGAACTTTCCTGAGTATTCTAAGTATCCTAACAGTTGTGATGAGGCAAAACTACTGTAGGAACGTAAAAATTGCCATCTAGCCTAAATTTTAGTTACTCCAGTGCTCAGTCTCTGACAGTAGCTGCTGTGAAGGTATGAGAGGCAGATAACCTGCCCTGCAGAATTTTCATCCTAGCCTCTATTAGTAGTTAACTTACATTTGCAAGGTATAATATCTTTTATGAAACACATGCTCAGAAGCTGGTTCTGGCATACTGCACACACACAGAAAAGTATTTTTAGAAAATATTTGGACAGAATATTTACATCTGTTTGCCTTCATTTATCTGTATGTTATGCTGGCTTTTTTGAGAGGATGTGAGACAGAATAATTCAGTATTCAAGGCTGGAATTCCTTTTGTTATGGATACAATTCTGGCAATAAGCTCCCTGTTTAGCAAAGTGTTTCTATTGCTGTTAACTTTAATAACATGAACAGTTCTATTCAGCTCAGTCTGACCTCTACTATAGTTAGGACAGTACCCAAGTGCCATCATTAGATGGTTTTTGTGTACACTTGGAATAGTCACTTAGAATAAGAGCTTCAGTGCTACTTAGCTGACTGGAAGCCTGGTTTTAAAAGTGATCCAGACACTTCTAGGTGGTTTTGAAAGTTTTTAAGTGCCAGTAAATGAAGATAAGTAAAAAGGAGAAATTCTGTAGTGCCAACTGATTTCTTTTCCATTCTTCTGCTCTACATATGCCTCTGTCCATTTGGAAATCTGGAGTCTGAGAACTCATAATAGGAAGGTAACATGACAGCAGATAGGTACATAAGGAGTCTGAAGCACTCAGATGGTGGATGGGATATGCTCTGACTAAACAATTCCTGATAATAGATCTTATTTGTTCTTAGTAGTCAACCAGGCCTTTCGTGAGGGTAGTGTCATCCTTTCCTTTCTATATTGCAATTTAAGCCCCTTGTTTAAGAGAGTAACTGTCTTTTTCCCCATGAAATGTTTCTTCATATGTCTGAAGACAATTGTCAGGTTGCTGTCATTCAGTGTCCTTTTCCTTTAGACTTAACCCTTCTTTCAGCCTTTCTGCACAGGTTATATTTTTCAAGATCTCTGATGACCAAGAAAATGTTGACAATGTTATTGTAGTTTGCCTTTGAAAACAGTGTTTAAGTACCTTGTCTTTTATCTTCTTCAGTGTAATGATATTAAAGTATAAACTGTGCTACTAGTGGTGCTAAAATGATTGCTAAATATCTAGCTAGATACATCGGAAAACTGTTCCAAGTTTTTAAGTAGGTGGCAATACCTTTAAAGTCATTATGCCAGGTTTTGCAGACTTTTTGATGAGAATAAAAACAACTTACAAACTCAAAGGAAGTGTAAGTCTTGCCTCCATGAAACAGTGAAGAAAAGTTCTACTGAGGCAAAACTGTTGACACTGTCTAACCAGTGTAGGATTTTATGCCTACAGCGACTGCAGTACTGCTGCACATCCTAGATTATGTCATTACTGAAGAGATATGCAGGATGAGCATAGAAGTAACAGAGAAATAAAAGGGAAAAGAGAGATTTACTAAAGCTCATGACAGCCAACTTGCGTGTTCTCAATGGGAACTGCTGTGAACATATTGCTTTTGTGAACCTGGCCAGAAAAGGCTGACAGTAGCACAGTGTTACAACCTTGAAAGCCTGTCTGATTATGGCATTGGTTCTTTGTGGGATCAGAGGAGATGCTGTCATTTTTAAGCAGTGTTTTAGCAACAGAGGGTGTACTGGATTAGAAGCTGGAATTCTGTGGCTGGCTTTCCACTGTCATAGATCTGTTTTACCAGCAAATGACCCATTTGTTCTGCAGGCTGTCAAGCAAACCTGGACATTGCTTTCTTTAAGTGGAATGATACTGACGGAGAAGATACTTGGAAGTAAAGTTTCTAACGCAAGGATTTCAGAAGGTCTGTTTAAAAAATCTGCTGTTTGAAAGGATTTCTGTGCCTGATTTCCCTTGCAACACTTTGCAAGTGTACCTGACCTGTCAAAAACTTGTATCACTTCTTTTTTTGATGCTTGCTGCACGTGCTTGTTTTTAAGGCTGTGCTGCTTTTCTGTAGGCTACAGAGAAGTTCTTCTCTGCAAAAGGGAGCTGCCACCCTGTGATTCCCCAAACTATTTCTGTGCATTTGAATATCAAGCCCATCTGCAAGCTTACAGGTGGCTTGTATTTTGGGCAGTATTCCCAAATGTTTGCAAATGACCACGTTTTGAATGTCTGGCATGAAAACCAACCATTTACTTTCTGTTTCAGTAAGGAGGCAATCTAAGACTAAAATTTAGCAACATGTGGAGTATGCACTCTCGTACTTCACAAGAACATTCACCTAGTAGTAACTCAAGGGAAGAATGTTCTTTGATGCCTTGTCTTGCAAGGACAGACTCTCCGCTTCAGGAGTCTATTTTTGACAAAGTTTGGATCTACCTAGCAGATTTAGAACTGGTGTCACTATATTTTGAATTAAATTAATTCAGAAGTCTTAGTGTTGTGAAAAGTGACCTCAGTTCTTTTCAGGGGTGTTCTTCATCCGGAGAGACTTTGCATTAAAACTGCAAGTATGCACATCTGATTGCTGGTAACAGTAACAGGAATTGCACCTGCATTCATAGGAAAGGACAGAAATCTTTCTGCCTTCAGGTTAGCTATTTCTTAGCAGTACTGACACTTTGAGGGCAGTATTACTTTAAGAACAGAGCCCATTTAATTTGCTTGGACTTTGAAATCTTCTGGTAGAGAATAATTGCCTGACACACAGCTCCTAGGAGGTGAATTTAAATGAAAGACATTTTCCAAGCTGCAAAGCAAAATTACTAAATGCCTGATTAGAAGATCTGTGTCTCAGTACTGCTTCATTATAAGAACTCTTAAAAATTTCAGAGCAACACTTGCCTTTCACAGTCCACAGCCTGGCGCCTATTAAGAGAGAGAACAAACTTTATCTTCTTACCTGATACAGAATGGGATATAGATCAATAATTAACTATGTTTGTAGCTGTACCAAGAAGCTACTGTGCAGAAAGACAGCATTTGTGACATGGCCCTGGGAAAGCACTACATCAACCTTCACTGGCACAGGTGACCGAGAGAGCCAGCTTCTCTTTCCAGTGCTGCAGGAGTATATCCTAGCTGATGAGGTTTTTTTCTTTCCCCTAAAAATATAAGAGACTATGACACTTCAGTTTTCAAATAAAGGAGAAGATCAACAACTAAACAAATGGCAAAAGAGGAAGTGATTTCTGCACAGAGAAATGGCTCTTACCATCAGGACCATCACTTGAGAGACATATGGAGGATTTCTCTACTTAGTCTTGCTTACTGCATTTTTATAATGCTTTACCAAGCAACTGGTTTTTATTGCCTCTTTATATGGTTGTTTTTAAGATAAGCCTCAAAATGCTTCAGTCATACAAGGCCAAGGAAAAAAAACATTAAGGCCTGATTCATCATCACACTTCTGTCTTAATTAAGTTTGGAATAATCGAGGACGCCCCAAATTTCAAACTATAAATGATTAGACTTGACTTCCATTTCACAGGTTAACCATTTAGAAGTTAGGTTGGTTTTCTCTTATGATAGAATTTTCAAGGCTGCATAGTTGCAGTCAACTAATGAAATTGCAAATGGAAAGTTAATTAATGATCACTTACAAACATAATATTTTAGCATTTAAATAGCCATGAGTTTGCTCACTGTAGTTGTGTTAATTTGTAGTGAAGAAAAATCAGTTTATAACTGCATGTGAAATTCATGTACTTAATTTCTAATAATCTCCAAAGAATCTTAGAAGTTTCTCTGTGTATATTTTGATTGAAAAAGTGGTTAATTAACATGAACTGTATGAGGCTGCTATGCCTGAATCCATTTCCTAGTTTTCTTCTGATCCTTTTTGGTAGGGCAAAGGGAGCTGTGTTACCAGAATTCAGGAGGATGTTTTTTAATAGTGTTGCACAGTTTTTTGTAATGTGACATTATACAGCAACCTCATTATATTCCACTCGACAGTGTTGCTCAGCCATCGGCTTGATCACTTCATGGAACATGGGGTGAGTTTAATTCCTCTTTCTAAAGGAGATGCATCTTGCTTCACTGATTATTTTCTGGACTTTAAAAGATGCAACTTTACAAAATACTATACAGCTTCTACTCAAGTGTAATATAAAATGGCTCAATGAAAGACTGCAGTGGAGACTCTAAAGAAGCAAGCAATGGTGGTGTGGGATAAAGAACACTTCTCACTTCTCTACCTTCTTTTCCATTTCATTTTTTTATTACTAACTCCTGAAATCTCTGATATTTAAATCTCAGTACAGTGCTGTTCATACTGTGCTGTCTACTTGCTTCTGTATTTCCCCTCCCATCATGACTGTATCCTTTAGTAAAGTTACCCTAAATGGGCTTGTCCCTGCTAAAAAGGGTATTACTAGCTACAATCCAAACCATATACTGTGCTCTTCATTCCTGCTTGCTTGTAGTTGCAGTTATTTATTCAGAATCCTGAAGGTACCATATGCCCAGCCCACAGACTGGTGGAATCCTCATGCTGGAAGGGGCCAGCTGAAAGAGACAACATTGTATAACCTTGTCTGGACCTAACCAAGCTGCAACTAAGATGCAGTGACATTGATATAAGTGATGCAAGAAGAAAATTGGACCAAAGTTGTTAATATGTCCAAAACACAGAATTTCCTAGAGAGCATATTCGTGGTTAGAATATGCACTATGAAACTTTTTTTTGATGTTTCGTATTTTCTTGAGACACATAAATTTCTTTCTGTGCTTGAAGAATGATAGAGCTGTTTGCTTGCTTATTCTAATTGCTTGGAAGGAGCTTACTACACAAGTTGCAAGCCAGGGAACTGCAAGGTCTGTGGCTTTCGTTGCCTCAGTCTACTCACAAGAACATAATCGAGCCACTTAAGATACTCATGGGATAAACAGCTGTCATCATCCCAAAGGCAGTTTCTAGTTCTAGAGAAATGAACACTGAAATGAGATATAAAGTAATTAATTTAATAGCATTCTAATTCCTAAATTTCCTTAGAGAATGACAACCTTTATCAAAAGTGCTTTAGTGGTTTTGCTCTTGTGCATTTTTCAGATGTCTTCCTTGCAAAGTGCATAACCAGGTCTCCATCTTCAAAAAAACAAAATCACTTATTTCAAGCTTGGCAGTGCTGCAGGTATTTTTATTGTTCTTCTGCCTTTGATGGGAAAGGATTTGGAAAAGAGTCTTAGTGTATTTAAAAGTAGGAGCTTACGGACTTCCAGACCACTCTCAGGAATTCTTCAATGAATAGGTCTATTAAATCAGTGAGACAACTCATGAAGTAAGGTTCAACTTAGCAGGGCTACAGATGTCAGAGTTTACCCATTTGGGAAATCTAGATTTCTATACTAGTGTAATACTCTGTGAAAATGTTTCACTTAAACCCTCTCTTGCATCCTGAAGTTTATCAGCAGCTTCTGTGATGTTACAGAAATGATATGGTTCTGCATAATGACCTCATGCTGAAGCGTTCCCATAATTCCTATAATGATTTAAAATGAGATGTGTCATGTAGACAGCATTTCTTCCCAGACTGTGGGTGCAAGGAGGCCTATTTCCTGTAGCTTTTTATATATGCTTATTTTCATAAGCAATCTATAGCATATAACTCATTTGTGAGCTGTGATGCTCATCCTTCCCTTCCTGTGTGTCACGGCTGTGAAGCATCATAGATGGAAACGTTAGTAAGTAATGTGTGAACAATATGGGACAGGCCTGAATAGCCTGACAGGCTTTGTAAGAGGCATTTAAAGCTTGAAGTGGATATGCACCTACAGGCTTGAGCAGTTGTAATTAGTATCTCTCATGAGCAATGCTGTGTCTTTGGATTGTTAAGGCAACTGTCTTTAGTACAGTAAAAATATGAAAATAGCTCCTTATTTCTTCTTTCAGGTGTCAGCATGTACAGGCCCATTTTTAGTCCTGCTCAGCAGAACATGTTTGAACTGTTCCCCTGAATTTAGCACGAGTATTCATGAGAAGAAAGCTCTTTTTTAACGTTATCTCTTGCATATATCCTGTTATTTACAGATCTGTTACTTACGGCTTTAAACCTCTTTAGATGTGTTTTGAGATCATCTGGTTTACACTCCTGCTGTTCCTGAGTAATCAGTGGAACTCCCCCAGTTATCAAGACTGAGAATTCATCCCTTGTTTTTGGAGCTTCTAGTGACAGAATTCAAGAGTTTTGAAAACCTCAGGGTGTTAAAATGAGTCTAGGGTCTTTCAGAATGATGGCAGAAGTATTTGTATTTAATTTGTATTAAAGTAATCCAAATAACCAAAGTCCAGCTTTTACCAAAAACCTTTTCAGAGCATCAGTGACTCAGTGCTGTTATGGACAGTTACTGAACAGATTGAAAATACTTAAGGCTGCCTAATGGCTGGGAACCATTCAGTTAGTATCTGATAGGCCTGGTTTAACTCAGCCAAATGACACCATTTAAAAATGGTATTTAAATTTTTTTAAAAGGCCAATTATCCCAGAAAATGTGATTTCAAAGGAAAAGTCTAATTTTTAATCTATGCTCAGCTTGACGTCTTTCAGTGAGTTCCATTAGTGACTGTACTCTCAGAAAACATGTCTCAAGATGAGATACTAAACTTGAAGGATCATTGTTCTATGAAATACAGCAGCACAGTGTTCATTGATACATATCTCCAGAATAATAGATCATGTCATCTGCTGCTTCTCTGTTCTGAACTTGAGGAAAGAAATTGAGTCCATGCTGCTGCAGATCAGTTACTGAACACTTAGAGGAGGCTTGGTAATTAAATTAATATCTCAGATGCTATTTTGTTCAATATATTTCTACTCTTATTCTTTAATCTTTCAATCTGCTATTAAGTATTTAAGGCTATTTTAAATCTCTACTTTGAAAATCTAAGCCGATTTCCTCTACAAATGATGTTAAGCTCTCGGAGAGAGCACAGCAAGCTATGGCGAGAATGGGACATCTAATTTCTCAGTATGTCAAAGGAACTCTTGGATACTCTTTTTCCACTTAGCACCTCTGCATTATATACTTCAACTGTAAAATGCCTCTAAGTAACACCTCTGACAGAGGGATGTGGAGAGGAAGTTAATAAACACTGCAACGATGACCTGATTACTCACGGAACTTGATGAACCACTAAGCATCTTCTTTGGGTTTGAAGAGCTCAGCGTTGCTTCAGTTCTATGTTCATAACCAATAGCTACTCTTAGATATTGGCACAAGGTTTGGCCTGTGAGTGCAACCACACTAAGAGGTGTTTTTTAACAGAAAAGAATATGCATTGTAACTTTGCAGCACATTATAGCAACCTTTGTATTTATTGAGAGATTGACAGCTCTTATGAAAACTTACTTTTCAGCAGGCACACTGTGGCTGAATCAATCAGGTGACATCATTTGATAATAAAAGGCTCTTGCTCTGCTTGAGGGAAGATTTCTGTTCTTAACAGTAATTCTGGAAATCCAAGTGTTCAGCTTTTGTCACTGCTGGCTGGTAAAGGGTTAAGAAGGCTGCTCATAATGAGTTACGAACAAAACCAGAGCTCAAACTATCACTTTCACAAGGGGTGAAATCTCCACTGTTACATACACACAGGGAAATGTCTCTTCTATGTAGAAGTATCTTCTGTCTACATTTTGCATGAGGAAGCTTCTTGTTTTGAATTTTATCACTGATTTAAAGACTGGGGTTTTTTTGTTGTTGTTGTTTTGTTTGTTTGTTTTAGATAAGCTCACATCTAATTCTCTGCCTTTATCATCTTCCACCCTCTTTGGACAAAGCAGATGTCGAATGCATATAAAATATTTTAGTCTTATTGACTTGTCCACAGGCCACTCCCCAAATGAACACATCAGAATTATAATACAGCTTTTCACCATGAATTAAAATGCTGCACTATTTATCTTACAAGCTTACGATCATTACCCTAAAACAGCGTAGCACGATACAGATTTATTAAAGAAAAGAAAGGGTGTGTTCTGGTGCCACTATCTCTTGCTCCCCCTAACACATGATTAATTACCTATCCTCTTGCAGGTTTTATAAATTCTGCCCCCACTAATATTCACAGATGTGCTTTTTCTCTGTGAGCTGCCCCAGAGGAATCAGGCAAGCAAAATTGTTGACTTCTGTGTATAGCTTCACAGGCATCCCTCTTCTGGACCTTTAAACTCAGGATCAGTAACTTTGAGAGGGCTGTTAGGGGACAAGAGACTCCCTGATCCCAGAATGGTCCAAGCATTTTTTATCATTTTAGTGTTTAATCTGAAAGTTGAGTTGATGTTAAAGTTTCTGTACTTCACAAAGAGCTTTAAATCTTGATGGGTTCTGGTTTTAAAAACTATGAAATTCTTACTTCCCTATCTTGGATATTCTTAATCACACAAGATTTTTCTAGAAACCTGAATGTAAGTCCAGCTTGAGCAGTTGTCACATTAGCACATATCCAGTGCATGTGGCAAAGCAGATTTACATTAAATCTTCGTGCAACTAGCAAGTGTTTTGCAGTCTGATGTCTGATTCAATTTAGTTCCATAGCATCAAGTCATTCTGATTTGCTTTAAAGAACATTACAATAAAAATGAGTAGTTTTGAGGGTATAGAAATCTCACTTTCCTTCTGAATTGCCTGAGAAGGTCTTTGCTGGAAGTTAACTGACAATTACAGATTCTTAGGATTTCTATAGTTCTTGAATGTATTTGTTATATACCATTAGTCACCAGGTGAAGCCCGTCAGTAATGGCAATACCCTTCAGCAATAGCTCGGGAGAATTTAACACTGATTGATGGCAGGTCACCTGGAATTGGTTGGCAGAATTTCCAATTTTCTGTTGGGAAATTGCTTATTTCTCCAAGTCTATTCCCATTTTTACAAGTGGACAGCAAGCTGAGATTATACATTATTATGTGTCTAACTATAAAATTGTGATGGATGGTGTCAGACATTTAAAGAGAGTTAAACATTTCATTTAGGGCTGATTTTAAGAAAAAGGCTAAGTAACTTTCAAACATAAACAGCAATTTATCTTTGGCTTTTATTTCTTAATCTAGATTCAGAACAACTGCATTGCATCTTAACTAGTTTTAAATAGAGAATCGCTTGCTTTGTTGTCATTCTTTTAAGTATTCAAAGGGTTATGATACCTTTCTTGTAAACATTTTTTTTCAGTTTCTGAGGTTTATCCAGGGACTGACTGACTGAGCAGATTAATGTTTTACTTTTACTTGTGGGACCCCAGTTAAAATTCTGGCAAAACTGCATTGACAGAAAATCAAAGGCCGTTCAGCAAAGCCTTCCCACAGTTCTTTTAAATCACAAGGGAGAACAGCCAATAGCAGCCATTGGTTTCCTGTTTCCAAAGGGATGTGTGTTAAAAGCAAGCCCGGACTTTTTATTCCATTAGCGTACAATATGTATTCTCTTTTTGAAGCCTGCCTGAATTGTTTTGGAACAAAGAACCTATGCCCTGCCATAATCTAATGGAAAATAATGACCCTAGGAATTTAAGCCAATGCTGTAACTCAAACAGGAAGATATAATATATATTTATGACATTCTCAAAATAGAAGCAAAAGAAAATGGCCGTGGCTTGGAGACTTAAAGCCAAAGTTTAAGCAAACTGGCATCACTAAGGCTGTCAGGGTGAAGATCTGAGCTCACTCTTAGTTGACAAGCTCCCTATTCAGTGCAGAGCAAGAGTCAGATGCCTCTAAATGGGCTCAAGACTTGGCAGGTGTTCAGAATAAGTCACTGAGATATGCTGAAGGTAGCAGTGGAGTTACACATGTCACCATCTTATTTACCTTTGCTTTGTAGGAATCATACTTCATGTATGTCCTTTCTGACTTAGACATGACCAGGGAGGTGGTGGAGTTGCCATCCCTGGAGGTCTTTAAAAAAAGAGTGGATGTGGTGCTTGAGGCTATGGTCTGGTGATTAAGGATGCAGGGGTGAAGTTGGACTGGACGATCCTGGTGGTCCTTTCCAACCATAGCAATTTGTAGTGATGAAATGCTGGGGAATTTGGTTTAGTCAGTGACTTGTCAGTGTGAAATTAATGATTTGACTTGATGGTCTTGAAGGTCTTTTCCAATCTAAGAAATTCTGTGACTTCTTTCCTACACTGTGAAATTGCCAGAGCCAGGTAGCATAGGAATGAGCTTAGCTTTGTCACAAAGATTTTCTGGAAGGTTATAAAGAATTTCAGCCACGCTAACAAACTCTCACTTCTTGCAGTGTATATTGATTGAATTTTGTAGACTACCTCTCTTTTGACTGTATTTGACCCAAAAAAAAAAGTGATCATGACAATTCAATTCTATAGTACAATTTCTTTTGGTTTATGGCTTGCATATTCTGAATCTGCCAACAGCTTCCAGATGATGATGGCATTTTGCAACTGAAAGCTAATCAGGAGTGGGCATAGCTGTGTGCAGAGTTGCTTTAGCCATACAAACACTGAGATCTCCTTGAGCTAAGGTAACTTGACTCTCTCCAAGATGAATACAGGAAATTTCCTAAAAGTCAATTAAGGGGTTTAGGTAACTAGGAGCAGAATGGCTTCTAAAAAGAAGTTACATTTCCTTCCAGGTATTTAATTTCTTCCCTGAATCTGGCCTTCCATCTTCATCAGGCTGGATGAGGCCTTGAGCAACCTGCTCTAGTGGGAGGTGTCCCTGCCTATGGCAGGGGGTTAGAGCTGGATGATCCTTGAGGTCCCTTCCAACTTAAACCATTCTATGATTCTATGAGTCTATGATTCTTCCTGTCTGACAGCTCCTCACACCAAAGTTACAAACTTAGTCTTATCCAGCAGTTCAGTGAGAAAGGTGTCCAAAGAGGAAGCAATGGGTGTTCAGGGCAAATTAGGCCTCTCCTTTATGAAATTCAATGCTGTTGAAATTTGGCCCTACAAGAAATCAAAGATAAAATTATTTTTTTTAGAAGCTAGTTCAATGCAGGAGAAAATCCCTGTAGAAGATGGGAATTGGCAATATTATTTCAGAGGCTTTTATATTCCAAAACTTAATTAGATCTACTCACCTAGAACTGTTGGAAATATGTTTGCTGCTTTTAGATCTTTTGCCTTTATTGAACTGCTATTATGAAGAGCCTATTAAATATCACACAATGTCAGTTTCAGAAGTGTATCCTAGTAGGAGCAGCCAAATGTGTTATTTACTGTTTCTCTCAAATGGTATTTATTATACATACTGTATAAATAAATAGTGCAATGGCCTTTTTTTATTGAACTAAAAATGCATTTGGGATCTGCCTTTATTTTTCAATTTACACCATTATTTTGTTATACTGAAAATTATAAGATCCATAATTGTTTTGTATGCCCAAAGCAAAATCTAAACAAACTCCCTATTTACTGGTTTTTAATCCACTGAGAGTAAAAACCTAACTGTGTTTCTGTGATATTTGGAGTCATACAAGCATTGCTTTATTTTCTCAGACCTAAAAGCCAATACTTGCATAACTATTTGATCATTTTTATCAGAAGCATTGGTGCACATCAGTGAGAACTTTCCACCACCTTGAAAATGACTTTTAGAATATTTCATTAGCAGACTGTCTTTCAGAACTCAAGTTGACATTCATGTTTCTTCACACCAGTCTTTCATCCACAAAACTCTTTGTTCTGCTGAACAGTTTCGAGACAATATGGGCAATCAAAAAAGCAAAGGCTTATGACCTATCTGCATCTTCCATTCCAACATTTGATCAGTCTTATTCAAATCTCATCTTTTAATACTCCTTTGAGAACTTTCTGAGAATTTTATTTCCTTTCTTTCATTATGATTATATTATTTCAAAAACTTCAAACTTAATGAAACGGGAGCTCTCTATAGTGAGAGGCAGACGCCATTGGTGGCTACACATTTATCCATTTTCATCTCTTTCAATAGCCTACGTGAAAAGAATTTGAGATCTAGAATAGCAGGAAATGCCTTTTATATGTGTGTTTCACAGCCTGAGAGATTTATGGCTACCTTTGCAGTTGTGCATTTTCCTCTTGAAAGTAAAGCAGAGTAACAAGCTGCTTATCAGTTGTAGGCAAGCAGAAAGCTGCTATGAAATCAAGCACAATGTATGTATTTAGAAAGACAAATTCTTCATTACTGATCAGTATCCCTACCTCAGATAGCATGACATTTCTTCAGACTTTGTCACTTACTGCTCTGCCAGCTGCCTGCATATTCATCTGTGTCTGAGCATTTGTGCTTTCCAAGTGCATTACTGAATGCATAGGGTCTTTCTGCCTGCACAAACAAGGCTTCACTCACACAATCACATCACAAAAAAATCTGGAGAAGCAAATTATGTGGCTGATTTAGGAAGGTAACCCAAGGCTGAAAAACAAACCAACCCAAACACATTAAGTTAAGGCTGCTTTGGGGCTTCTTTCTTTGTGTGCCAGTCATCTTGGTTCTGCTGCCGATGGCAATAACAATTAAGCATCCTTTTTTCCACATGACTGCTCTAAAAAATGAAGTCATTACAGTGTTGATATTAAATTTTGCATAATAAGGTTACTTCTCTAGAGTTTATTACTGTTTTGGCTCCTGCTCCAAAATGCAGTGCTTCATCTGTGTGTACTATACATAACTGGGTCGGATTCTCAGCTCGTGAAACTTCATGCCTCAGCAAGCAGTGAACTGATGAACTTTCCCATCACGCAAATGCACACAGCATCATTAGCAACTACTTTTTCTTAGATTTTATCCTACAATAGAGGGAAAATGTATTTGCAGTGTCTGACAGAAGAAGTTTTAAGTGCCATAGAAGTTCAGCTGCTGCTGAGTGGAATCTTCTGTCAGTAGTTGCATTTCACTACCAGGTAAAATCTTTTCTGTTAGCAGTCCGATAAAATCTGCTTTGGCAGTGTCTGTGCTTCTCTGCAGGTAAAATGTTCTCCATCAGCAACTATGCTTTCCACTCAGATATGATTTACTGTATCAGAAGTTGGTCCTCTGTGGAAAAACTTGTGAAATAGCTTCTCAAAGCTCTCACTCCTGTTGACACAAACTATTAAAAACACTCTTTAAGTTAAATGCATAGCTTTTTAAAAAATATTGTTAAATGAAACATTTAAGCTTCTGCCTATAACATTCTTGATGTCAAATTTCAGAAGTCAGGAAAAGAAAAAATCCAAGCCAAACACTTAAGCCACATTTGGGGGTTTTTTTCCTCTCTTTTTTTTTTCTCCACTCACACATTTTATCTGTGCTGCAACTGCATCTACCACAGATAGTGCTGATGTACTTATTTGTGATCTCTTTGTGATCATGAAGAGTTGTCTTTAGGAGACTTCTGTCCAAAATTATGTTGCTTGTTGGTTTTGGTTTGATTTGTTGTTTTTTCTATTGCATTATTTATCGAGGACTCTCTGTGTGTTCCTTGCCAGAGTTGCTCCCAGAATGTAACACTTCCTTTGTTGTTCACTGATTACTGATCACATCTTGACTTCTATCTATCACAGACAATGAATAAGGGAATACATCATTGTTATTTTTACTTAGTAAATTAGATAGTCAATTTTAACAAACATTTAAGGGACGTAATGGGCTTAAATGTAGATGAACAAGTCCCTAAAACTCTGGTAGCTAATGGACTGACAAGTACTTGCACGGTGTCTCCAGTATATTAAATAGGTTAAACAAATTAAATGAATTACCACATCAGTGACTCCTGTGCTACTTGTGAAGTAATAAATGCCATTTAAAGCAATGTGTACACATCAATATGCAATCTGAATAGGCGTTGTCATTTGTGATCTACAGGGCATTGCCAGGACAGACAGCTTTGTTGTGCTATGAAGCAGTAAGAATACTTTCCCAAACGCACTCTGTAATTCAGACTGCTACGAGCAATGCAAACTTAGGAACCTAACAATCTCTTCACTTCGTTTAACTTTCAAGGTACCCATCTGTTAGTAGTGGAATCTGTCAAACTGGAATCGTTGATAACCTGCTGTTAATTGGCTTTCTTTTTGCTTCTTTGTTAGATGTCGGGGACTGGCTCCTGAAAAGCCTTTTCCGTTTTAGCAGTTCTGGGTAGAAGTGCTCTCGTTTCCCCTACAGGCAGAAAGACACTGTTGGTGACAATCACTATACGGTTAACAATAGCAACTGTAGTCTTGAGCTCTTCAGAATTAAGCGTGCTGTGTAATGTATGAAGCACACTGTGTAATGTATAATACTGAGTGTTCTAACTCCTCTAATTAATTTAACCTCCCATGGCTAGGGGCCGTGGGTTAGTGCCCTCTTTCCAGTCTACCAGCTCTTTAATAAACAAACAACACAAAAAGAATTCCCAAACCAAAAAGAGAATACATTTCCTCTGACTTCCTTGGGTTGAAGTAGTTTCTCATTGTTAGAGTCCTAAAGGGCAGTCAGAAGAAAATATCTTTGGAAGCCAACCCCCACTGTAAAAGATTGTTTTCCTCCCAAATCTCTTTTATACAGATATGTTTCCTTTTCTTCATGTCCTGAAAGGAAGTTGAGGAGATCCTTTCTTTTTTCATCAAATGAAAAAATATTATAAACATTCTCTTTTACTAAGAGTTCATCTAAGAAACTCCTGACAGGATTGACACTTCCATGCTTTTGAACTCTAAATAGTGTTCTGTTTTCTTTGTTTTACCCCCATGCAACTACTGTTTCTTTGGTACTGTTTCTTGCATCAGCAATTTTTTTTTCTATCCGTAAACATTTAGTGGTACTTAGCAGACACTTTAGATTGGGAACTTGGAGATTTAGTGTCCTGTTATTTCACTGGTTCAGAAATCTGACCGTGCAATTACATACCATCATCACTATATTTTTTCTTCTGTCAGTAGTAAACACAGCCTTGATTACTTCATCTTCAGTGCTAGAAAATTAAGTTAGACCTTGCCGTTATCCTGCTCAAAATTCAGACAGGAGAAGGGTATTCTAGGTAAAGCTGTCATAGGAGAAACTGTAAACAGCCATAGCAAAGGAAAACAGTCTTCTTGAAGTACTAAGCACAATGCCAGTCTAGCCTCTCTAAACTACTTAAAGATTTCTTCATGCTAAAAAAAAAAATAAGCTTCCCAAACCTCCACCTTCTTTATAGTAGTAAGGAAGGGGAAATGAAAGGCACAAGGAGAAGACTTTTTTAATAGGGTTGCTTACTTTATGACTCTAACTTGTGGAAGTTGAACAGTTGAGGCTTGCAAACAAAAATGAGCTGGCAAAGTTTTCCCCTCTGTCCAAAGGTTAAATTGTTTCAATTAGAACATTCAAAAGTGGACATGAAGTAGCAATAATTAAGAGGAGCTAAAATCTGCTTCTAAAAGTGATGCCTTTTTACAAAATTAATACTTTCATAATGCAAAATAGCTGGTTACTTTGGACAAACTGGCAATATAATATATTGATGAAGACATTAGGGAGTTACAATGGAGTGCTTTAAAACTAAATGAGTCTGTTGTCCCAAGTGTATTATCACTTAACTGGCTTATTAAATACCACTATTTTAACAATTAATAGAAACCTGCCTCGCTCTAGGCTATTTTGATAACTGTTAATTAAGTATCTACAAATTCCTTATAAAGTCCATGTGCTACGAAGAATGAGATTAGGCATTTCTTGCTTATGTAATTTTGAGCTAATTACAAGACTATTAGATTTATCTTCTAAATGCTCAGTAAGTTCTCTTTTAACAATAATCTTATATTTAATTAAAAAGCAGTATCTGGCTTGATAGATTTTAATTAAATGCTTGCTGGAGACACTAAATTAAAAAGCGTTAGAAACACTTTACCAGTGAATAAAGGACTGTACAGATATTTTCACAATTCACAATAGTTACCCAGAGAGCAAATAAACAGACAGTGATTTTCAAAGGCCTTGACTTCCATGGGCTCTTTAGAAAGTTCCTGAAATGGAGAGGGCTACTGCCTGCTGTTCTGCTACATCTTAATCAAAACTGAGTCATCAAAGGCGTGCATGGAAAAGACTGTTCTCTTTTATAAGGGTGAGTAAAAGAAGAGCTACCACAACTGAAGTTTGTGAACGGTCAGCAAACTTTCTTTGTTGGGTCAATAAGAATAGAGGAAAACCTTAGTAAAATTTGCATGCCTCGGGGAATTTTACCAGTATTGGTATCATATGTGGTTAGAGGTAAAAAAAAATACTTAGGGGTCTGAAGCCAAGAGGTTCCAAAGCGTCTTACTGTCAGTTAGATTATTTACCCTGAAGGCATAGGAAGTACTTAAAAATAATGACAATGCTGTATTTGCATGTGATTTTATTTCTCTTATGGCCCCACAGAGCATTGTCTGTATTAAGACATTTCTCCTACCTCTTTACCAACCTGAAATTTAGAATGTATATTAAATATGGAGTTTTTAAAGAACATTACTGCTTTGAACACTCTGCTGTAAAAATGACAGTAAAAACAGAACTGTCAAGAGAAATTAAGTTTTGCCTTTTGATTTCAAAAGAGCCAGGAGTGCTAGGGACACTATTAGGTTTTATGATAATGAGTTTTAATGTTTAAACACTACTCGTGAAAATTCTTTGTCCATTATGTATTCATGACAAGTTCTTTATGCTTACTCAGTGTCATGGAAAGTCACAGTATTTTTTAATATGAAGAGAAAGACTTAACTTGGAAAACAGAGACATATGGTCTTTGAATCATGGAAGCTTAGTATCTGGAAAGTGTAAAGGAATAGAAAATTAGGGCCGAAAAGAGCTCAAGGAGTCATCTTATTTCACTTTCTTTGTTATTCTTAATAAATGGTTGTCCGTCCTGTTTTATATACCTCCAGAGGTGAAAGTACAATTCTCTGACAATTTATTTCATCATTGTTTTGCTCTCCTTACTGAACAAAAGCTTTTCAAAGGTCTAGTCTGAACATTGTGATGCAGCTTGAGCCCACTACTTGTTTCGTCTTTCACACAGGTACTTCACAAATAATTATCTTGTTCTTCCTCACAGTCGGTTTTACATATGAAGGCTGTTGCTATATTCTGCTTCGCCTTTCTCCTCTTCAGGCTTAAGACCCCAGTTCATTCAATTTTCCTGAAAAGCCAATCCTCTGTATTCCTGATTGTTCTTCTTGCGCTGTTTTAGTTCTTGCCATACTGCCATCGGTGCCTGAGACAGTGCTCCAGCTGCACTGCTGAAAGAATCAGTGCTACTTCCATCTTGCAAGCTCTACTAGTCCTCCTGTGGCATGCTTCTCCTAATAGCCTGTTATTTTTGACTTGTGCTCAGATTATGATCCCTAAGATTTTCTGCAGAGCTTGTGCTCAGCTGGTGGTTTCCTGTCTTCGGGGCAGCTTAGAGCAGCCTCTTGATTACAGGTCCTGGCTCTCATGGGGGATTTTAACTACTTGGGTATTGGCTGGAAGTCCTCCTCAGCCAGTCAGGTTCTTCCAGTGCATTGATGACAACTTCTTGATGCAAATGTTGGGTGAGCCAACTAGGAGAGGAGTGCTGCTGGATCTTATACTCACTAACAAGGAGGGTCTGGTTGAAGAAGTGAAGCAGATTCTTTACCTACTCGCAGCAAACAGTGGCATTGTCCACCACTGCAAGTGCAAGGCTCTGGCACTCCCTGCAGCCAGGGCCTGGACAGCTGCCTGTTTATGTGGAACCACCGTCTGGGTTACCACACTTCTTTCGCTGACAGCTTTGGCCCAGGTTCCAACTGCCTCTGTTCCTGCCCACACGCCAGACTCCCACAGTGAAATCCCAAATCCCTGAGTGAAGTACCCTGGTGCATCTCTGCAATTATGCAAAGAGTTAGACACATCTTAATGGAATCTACCATATTTGGCTAAGGAAAGGTAGGCTACCAAAGGAGCATATGCAGCTGTTTACAGTGACCCAGCAGACAAGGTCTGTGGATGAGCAAAGGACTTATCACTCCTGTTGTGGAACTGTGGGAAAGTATCTGCTTCATACTCAGAAAAAAGGCTTCCAAACTTACATGTCTCTCTCAGAACACTTAGAAACACTCAACCCTCATCCGTTGAGTGCCTCTGTCTGTAGTTTGGGGAAAGCTGATGTTAATCTGCCACCACACTAGGTAACTAAGGAACAATTTGATCAAAATGTGCTATCAAGTCTGTATTTTTAGATGCCTTTAGCTTGTCATAGGAGGATTTTATAATCCTCCTATGTATGTCTTTTCCTCCTATTAGTGTGCTACCCTTCAGCTATGAGGAGTTCTAGTAAGCCACAGGCATTATCACCCTTCTATGTCTCAGCATTCTAGTAATCCACAGGCATTATCATACTTCTACATCTCAGCATCAGAATATTTGCTGGGTTTTCTATGGGACTGGCTTGCCACTTTGGAATCATTTTTTTTTTTCTGTCCCATGGTGAGGTTTTTTAACACATTATCACAAGCTTGGAAATTGTAATACTGGTTCAGCTTTGCTTTTATCTGGCTGATTATGGAAGTGGTGATAATACAATGAATCTCAATATCCATGCCAGGGAAAATTGCAGGAAGTCACTGCAAAGAAACCCAGTTCTGCCATCAAACGACTGACATGCTTTGCATGTGACTGTCATTACAATCATATCTGCCAGTTGATCTACTGTATAGAAATCTGACTTGTCTCTAATAAAGAGATATTTAATATATGGTTTGTTGTGAGAACTAACCTCCTCTGGTTTCATTCTGGGCCCTGCTGCTACAAAAGTTATGTTTCTTTCTGTTGCTTGACTTGCACTGTTTCCAGAAGTAGCACATCCATCCACCAGATCTCAGATTATTAATCTTAGTCAGACATGTCTAGCCTTCTGGATACAAAAACTTGTTGTAGGTCACTATGTTCCTTGGAGAAGTTTCATGTTTGGTTATGTGAAAACAGAATTGTCATTCTTCTACCTGTTTATTTAAAGCAATTTATGTGTCCAAATAATCATAGTGCTTCTGATGCTATTAAGTGGCAGGTAGAGCTACTCATGCAGTGCTTGACCATTTGAACAGGATGATGGATCACAGCACATGTAAATTTTTGCCTATAATGGATTCCTGGATTCTTTCCAAGCCCTGTCTTAAACCCGGTGTGTAATTAACTTGGATCATGCTTATTGAGATTTCCGCTTCTGTTATGTTCATGATCTTGCAGTGTTTTCCTGCTTAGGATATGCAAGCAGCCAAATAGAAATTGATTCCATTCTGGATGTACGTATTTCTAAGGCTATCTCTTGAGCTTTCACTAGCATAATCTGAAAATCTGGGGAGTCCTTGGCAGTGTTGTCATAAAAAACATCCTCCTGGTGGTTCTTAGCAATGAGTGGCAAGGCAGGTGCTGCTCTGTATGGGACCGCAGGCTGGGAACTGAGTGTAACATCAGGGCAGGCATGGGCAAGGGTCTCACTACTATGAGGACAATGCCCACAATACCCAAGCAAGGAGACCAGAACAAGTCTAGTGCCAGTGATGAGCTTTAATCAAGAGACCAGATCACCAACAAGCTTATAGAGAAGAGACAGGACTGAG
The DNA here is from genome assembly GCA_013400475.1 of Tricholaema leucomelas. NCBI lineage: Eukaryota > Metazoa > Chordata > Aves > Piciformes > Lybiidae > Tricholaema lacrymosa > Tricholaema leucomelas. Next base: position 3,156,695 of record WAAF01016144.1, on the reverse strand, counting down.
GTCAAGAGAAGTACTATCACTGTGTCAGGGGTGCAGGCTAGGCATAGTCATGGTTGCAGTGTAGCTTAGGCAATGACCAAGGATGAGCAACTGAGCTTAAAAGCAGATCCTAAGTGAGCTAAGACTTTTCAAATAGCTTTTTCCTGGCCACACAACTGCACTATTGAAGCTGTCCTTGAGCCCAAGCAGCCAACCCCCCATAGAGGGAAAGTGGAGAAATGCACTTAAGGCACTGACAATTATATCATTTTCTGCTGGGAAGCTTCTCCATCCTTAGCATGCAGGTTAAAGTTTTCCCATGCAAATCCACTGAGCCACCAGAAATTCTAATCTTACTTAAAAAACCTCTACTGCAGCCTTTCTTTTTCTGCTATTCCATGTGTTGTTGCCATGTCTTCAGTTTGGATTTCAATAAAATAGTCTGTGTAAAGTGGGCAATAATCATATTTTTATTGAATTTTGGACCACCAAATAGACTGAAGATGAACAGGTGAGATGATGGAAAGAATGATTTGCATATGATTTGTGAATCTAAGTACTCTTCAAACTGACCTGATTTCTTTGGTATGGTTTATCAATTCTTGTTCTTTGCTTAAGGAAGGATTTTTATAGCCCTTTCAAAACTCTGAATTACATGGTGTTTCTTTACAACTTTGCTTTAATCTTAGCTCCTTGTTTATTTTCTTGACTTTTTGCTACGGGCATACAAGGTTGTGTTAAGGACTTTTTACTGCTTGGGTAGTGCTCTCTACTCCACGCTGAAGTCTTCCTTACATACAGCAGAATGCTATCAAATCTTTTGTTACTTGATACAGAGAAACTGTGTCTGCATTGATGTGTATGAAGAAATTTCTGTCCTTTTAATCCATATAGGATGTATCTTTATAATAGGTTTTGTTAAGTCAAGCAGGATTCTGCAGAAGTATTTGGTAATAACTTTGTCTTAGAATTGTCTGTAAACTACTTGGACCTTTGCATTCTCATTGACTGCCTTGATATTTGTTAAGCAGTGATAGAGTGTTTGAGGTCTTTTCCTCATTTTCTCTATTTCTCCCATTCTTTTGTTTATTTGTTTATTTCAATGCATCAGGTGTTCTACAAGACAGATGTTGTAAAGGCTGGATTGTTTTATTTATTTCCAGATAACATGCTTGGAAAGTGACCCAGTTTTTCAGGTGCATCTTGGTAATTTTTAACAGCTTTGCTTAGGGATACCATGGAGAATTGTTTGGAGCTACTTCTGGTTTGCTCATTCTTGTGTTTTATTAATAGTTTCTCTAGGTTTGGAAGTTCACTTGTTTCAGGTGGTAGCTATGTCTCTTTTTTCCAGTCCATACCTTGGTCTATTACTTTACTTTTGTATTCTGATTATAATGTACATTTTCCTAGGAGCATTATGGTTGTGCAACAGTGAAATTTTGAATTTGTTCAGGTTTAGTGCAATTTTGCACTAACCACTTGGTTGTTTTGTTGGCTTTGTCCCCATTTTCAAGGCTACGTGAATCTTTGCAGGCCAGCAGAATTCCTAATGCTCTACTTCATCATAGACATTCAGTTGTCTGGTTGTTTCTCTGCCTGCCCTTGAGTCTTATGCTAGCCTGAGCTTTATAAACCATTTATTTATTTGTGCGCTGCCTTAATGTTGGACATGCAAAATCTCATCCCCTGAGTCACAGCTGCTTCCTTGATATCATGCCTTTGTACTTTGTTGGGTTTTTTTAATCTACAACCTTTGACATGATTTTCTCTAGCTACAATTATTGCTTATGACCTCATATGCAGGGCATTTTCCATTATCATATTTTTCCTCTACAGTATCAATAGGTCTTCTTTTGCATTCTGTTTATTTTCTCTTTGCAAATTTGCTTTTGCACTTAGAATTTTGGCATATTTTCTCCTGTATTTTCATGTCTTCCCTGTGCCCTTTTGGTGAACTTTCTCTGCACCTACTCAACTCAGTATTTTTTATGGGATGCTATATCTGTTTAAATCTATAAAGACTGAGTTAGCACAGCTTCTATGAGTACCTGAATCCTTTTTCCTTGCTCCTAATATACCACAATACATGAAATATTTTTTGTCTGTCATCTGCAGGGATGAGCCCAGCTATGCAATCAGGCATTAATGATGTATGTTGAGAACCTATCTTAGCAGCAGACACTACAACACTGTTTTTGCAGAGCCCCTTCTAGATTTTTACACAGCCTTCTCAATCTACTGCTACTGTTGTTTGAGTACTCAATATTATTAAAAACTGATAGCATTTGTCTGTGACAGCTCAAAGTCACAAACTCTTAGTTTGCCTCCTTTTTTTAAACAGATCCGCTACAATTTAGTATTTTTATTCAAAGTGATCACAAAGAATGTGCAATTTCACAGCATATTTGCTGTTGCCTTCCCTTGCATCTCAGTTGCCATGATGGTGATAGCTTTCTTATTTAAGAAGGTTTTTTTCAGACGTTCATTATTTCATATTTCATGGGTCTGCATGAAAGAAGCCATTCTTGGTACCAGATTCTGAGTTTTTGAAGAAGAAGAAAGCAAGCCAAGACAATAAAACATTTAGTCTTTATTTTTTTCCTTTTGGATATCCTGTGGAGTTCTTAAATTTTCTAGACACAATCTCATGCATGAAACATTTACCAACCTGTTCACCTCTGGATGCTCAGCTGGCAAACCGTCTGTCATAACAGTGAAGAAATATCACAGTATTTATATGTAGCATCTAGTATTTAGTCTTTATCAGGCATACTAATATTAGTTAGGAAAGGTCAAAGAGATTATGAAGCAGATTTTGTTTTCAAGTAGTAGCAGTGCAAATTAATATTAATGCCTGTCATATTCAGAGAGAATTTGGTTTATTTTCCTTTGAAAACAGTGGACATTTCAGTAGATGTATCTGAGTATCCTGGATCTAGGTCACTGGAAAATAAAGACAGCAAATTTTAATGAATTTATTTTTTGTTTCTCTCCATATAATTTGCATTAAATGTCTTTTCCAATATTGGAAAACATAATTGGTAACATCCATCTTCTGTTCAGCTTTACTGTTTATGATAGACTTCAAAAACAATTAAAATCACTACATTTTATTTCTTTGCTTGTAATTACCTAATCAATAACCTGCAAGCTTTGGGAAGACAAATTGTGTCATGCTGAACAAATATAGAAACCTTTTCAGAATCATCCTTCTAATTTTTTTCCCTTGCACAATGTGAAGACAAATAACCTTTTTAGTCATTGTTTGATTGTGCCTCTCTTAAGCTGCAACTCTGTGGCTGGCTGACCTTATCAACTCCTAGTTCATAAGACTTTGCATCTTTTTTGCCTGTAATCCTGACACATAAATAAATTTGAAGTAGTTGGTGAGACAGTTGTAGTTAGACTCTCCATTGACTTTTCTGAGGCTTGCAGAATATCTTCTTGTCTAAGGTTCAGTTAGAGTTTAGAGATCTTTTCACATATTTTAACTTTATCTGTGAAAATATTTATCATATCCCATTCCATCTTCTCCTATGTTCAAACAAATCCAATTATTTTAACCTTTCATGATAAGTAATGTCATTTTGATTGCCAGCCTTTGGAGTATTTGTAAGTTGACTGTATGCCTCCTAGTGTGAAGATCTGGAATTCTAGAGGAGGTTTCCTACGGCCTATAAATTTACTGCAATAATTATCTCACCAGTGTTCTGTAGAAGTGTCTCATAACTACATCCCTGATTTACATTCGTTTTCTTTTTCTAATCCAAAATGTTACTTTGGTCAATAAGAAGCAGTTAGTGGCTTGTTCTAGCCTCAGCTGCTTAATCCCCAGTTTTGTAATTACAAGTTTATTTTGCCTTTCTGAGTAGAACATTTTGTACTTGTCCGTACTGAGTTTCATCTTTCTGACTTCAGAAATTGTGCTAGACATGGAGCAAACCCCTAAGAGATCACAGATGGTATGTCATAGAATCATAGAATCAACCATGTTGGAAGAGACCTCCAAGATCATCCAGTCCAACCTAGCACCCAGACTTATCCAGTCATCTAGACCATGGCACTAAATGCCTCATTCAGTCTTTTCCTGAACACCTCCTGGGACGGTGACTCCACCACCTCCCTGGGCAGCCCATTCCAATGTCAATCACTCTCTCTGGCAAGAACTTCCTCCTAACATCCAGCCTATACTTCCCCCAGCACAACTTGAGACTGTGTCCCCTTGTCCTGTTGCTGGTTGTCTGGGAGAAGAGACCAACCCCTACCTGGCTACAACCTCTCTTCAGATAGTTGTAGACAGCAATGAGGTCCCTGCTGAGCGTCCTCTTCTCCAGGCTAAACAACTGCAGCTTCCTCAGCCTCTCCTCATAAGGTTTGTGTTCCAGGCCTTCCACCAGCTTCAGAATTGGACAGTTACTTACTAGTGTCTATTCACTGAGTGTCTTTTTTCTGTCATTTGTGCACTTATCTAACAATTTCCCAGTGCAATGTATTGCTTTTCTTAAGACAATGTTATGTAGGATGGCCTAGTTAAAATGAAGTCAGGTTTTGCTTCCTAAAAATATCCATTTCTTGGTCACACACATTTTTTTTTTTTCCCTCATTCTGGCCCAAAATGCCATCACAAATCCTATTTCTGAACCGGTATCCCAAATGGGAACACTAGTCACAGGAGTAATTGTAGTTAAGAGGTATTACAGTCCATTGTGCATCCATGGACTACAGGGTTTATACATCAGTGCATTATTCCTAAAAAGTGCATAAACAGCCTGATCCTATAGCTCGACTGGAAGCTGAATATGGACATTTTTTGAAGCAATCTGGCTCTCACAATAAATTCTGCCCTGCATTGGCATAAATCAGAAAAGGCTAAAATTTTGAGTACTAGTTTCAGAAAAAAAAAGAAAGTTTCAATCCAGTCTCTCATGGTGCTTGCTGCTGGAAATGTTTTAAAAACACAAGCCCTGATAAGGTTTGGAACTGTTATGTTTCCTGAAGTACAACTTAAATGGGGATGGTTTTTTTTGCTTTGCAGCACTAACCATGTAGTGTGTGCTTCAAAGTGTAAAAATGGACTCTTGTTTCATTCACATCCTGTTTAATAACACTGCAGCCAGGCCTTCAGCTCAACTTTTTTTTTAGCTTTTTCCTTCTTTAGGCTACATGTATTTCTAGACACTCCTGAAAAATGGTTACTGTTAGTAAATCAGTTAGTGGCGAATTAAGGGGTTTGAGGTGAATTAATAAGACTAAATGTAGTACCTTGCCTCCATTATGTACATAGATATTCATCACTTATGCTTTCTACATTTTTTCTGAGGAAGTCTGATAACTATTTTAAGTAACATGCATCATGTGCTTTGACTGCTGTATCTCTTCATTTACTATTCCACTATTTCTTCACTTAGCTTCTGTTCTTCTGTTTTAGCCTGGAGAAGAGGAGGCTCAGGGCAGACCTCATAGCTGTCTACAACTATGTGAAGGGTGGTTGTAGCCGGGTGGGGGTTGGTCTCTTCTCCCAGACAACCAGCAACAGGACAAGGGGACACAGCCTCAAGTTGTGCTGGGGGAAGTATAGGCTGGATGTTAGGAGGAAGTTGTTGACAGAGAGAGTGATTGGCATTAGAGTGGGCTGCCCAGGGAGGTGGTGGAGTTGCCATCCCTGGGAGTGTTCAAGAAAAGACTGAATGAGGCACTTAGTGCCACGGTCTAATTGAGTGGATAGGGCTGGGTGCTAGGTTGGACTGGATGATCTTGGAGGTCTCTTCCAACCTGATTGATTCTGGTCTGTTCTGGTCTGTTCTGGTCTATTCTGCCTTGTTTTCTCTTTGATTGTGGCCAGCTATGTTATTTCTAAGCTAATCAAAATAACCAACTGACTACTGTTGTTGTTTAATTTCTACAACCCCCCAGTTTTTGGGTTTTGGTGTGTGGGTTTTTTTTTCAGTCATCAAAAATACTGGTGCCTGTGATCTATCTATTCAAATAGCTGGAAGCAGAATGACAAGAAGAGAGCAGGGTGCTGCAATTTAATACAAAGATCCAGGCAGCTGGCATTGTGTTATGTGTTGGGATAGGGTTTGCATTAATTGTAATTTCCAGTAGCATATGAGAAAGAATTGAGGAATAGAAAGAAAATGGAAAATATTTGTCTGGAAATGAAAGTTGATTTTATATTCATTTGAATTTTTCTAAGTCCCAGCGGATTTCCCTGTGAAACAAAAAGCTTAATTTCTGGGAGGAATTCCTGCTGTAGGTTCTTGGCTGACCTTGAATAGGCTGATTAAGACGTATTAATGTAGTCAGAAAAAATAGTTGCAAGTCTCAAGTCCCTTTGATCTCATGTGCGAGCCTATCTCCATTTAGAAGTCCCAGACTAACACAACTTAGTGGCTTTGAGCCCAAAACTGCCTTTTATTGCTCTCATTATACCAGTTCAGGTCTCAGGAATATTCATCCTTATTATGTAGACAAATTCTCAGTTTCTGTCTGTGCTGCAGTTCATGGTCTGTAAACTATAAAAAGAGTTTTAGTACACCTTAACCTCATCTTGTTGCTATGAGAATAGAAGTACTGGATTGTTATAATATTGATCAAACCTGTAAGGGTACCATAAAAAGATTTTTTAAGCCATCTATGGAGGCTTTAGAGAAGTAGAGAGCTACCTATATTCAAAAGTAAAGAAATATACTGTGGATCTTTGGCTAGCTGGACAATGTAATAAGAAGATGGCAGTCTCAGCGTGTGGGAAATACAGCTGGATTATGGGATTCTTTTTGTTGGGCACTGTAAGACTATAAAGGATTGAGATCAGCTGCAGCAATCAAAATCACAGAGCAAAATATTCAGTGTGGTGCTTTGTGTCATGAGGGAAAGAAAATCTTGCTTTTCAGATGTCTAGAACTAAGCAGAGTATTTATAAGTGCAGCTGTTCAACATTCCCAACAAAGCTTATGCTTTGTACTAGGGCAAGATTTAAAGCCTCCTTTTCCTTCCTTTTCTGAGTTTTTGTTCGTATTTTAAAGTTTGCTTATTGTAACATGTTACTCTCTACACCTTATTCTATGCATTTGCAGACCTCTCAGGTTAAGAATATTTTCTTCAGATTCTGAGTTTTCTTTCTTCTGGACTCAGGTTTTCTTACAGCTATGACACACTCAGAAGCTTGTTGGTCCCAGGAGTGTACATTGCTCTGCTGTGTTTTGTGTGGGAGTGGATTGCTGGATGGTGCCAACGGGACTTTTACTCCCCTGCCATCACTATCGTCATCAGCCAGCCCATCACAGGCCTCTGAGTCACATCATCTAGGCTGGCTAGGAGGCTGCGCTGCTTTCCCTTCTCCCTTTGATGCTGAGCCATCCATAGTTATACAGAGTGGTCATATACAAAAAGACAGCCACGTGTGAGCAGGGGCAGTGACTGCCTTTTGTTACACTTGCATGAATTTGCTGGAGGATTTTCCTCAGCATGCTTGATCTTAACACAAAACTGAATCAGATGCCATCTGTAGCCCAAACACAAGGCATACACACAAGGAATACTCTCTAATTCCTTTCTGTTCTCCAGCTTCTTGGTGGCATCAGAAACCAAAGTCTTTTCTTTCCATGAGAACACAACTTGGCCTTGCTTCTCATTCTGTGTCACTCACTCTCTTCTCAAGAGACTTCGCAGATTCATAAAAAGGCTTAGATTGGATTATTCACTGCCGTGTGTGAAGAAGACTGAGGGACATAGCTGTATTTAGTAAAAGCCCTGCTTGAAGCTGCAAAATAAATAGACAAGACACACACAAGATGTTCTGTTCTTCCTAATTTACTGAGTAGGAGGATTGAGGGCTGGATTGGTTTATAGGCAGTTTGAGACTTAAAGAGTCAAATAACTGCTATGGTGTCAAGTAGGATTTTCAGATGTATGAAGATGTCCATTTCCTGCAGGAAGTACTCACACCTCTATTCATTTCCTTAGGTCTTTTTGAAAGTTGGTTCACAAGGACTCCCTTGAATTCACAGACACATTCTGGGACAGAACACTGACCTAAATTCAGGTCTCTCATCTTCTTGTCCTGCATCTTAACACAGGACCTCTCTTTTAAAAAGTGGAATTTACTGAAATGTATTCATTTACTCAAACTTTTCTGTGTTACTGTATTTTGAAATGACAGTAGCCTAATTTGAAATTTCAGTTTATTTGTCTTTGTAGTGTTTATCTTCTTGTTCATGAGGAAGTGTCTTAAATATTTGTGAGATAAATGTCAAGGATTTCTCTTTCCTTCCCTAGCTCTTCATTTGTTGATGATTTACTTAAAAAAAGAAGTCAAGGATGAAATACTGAGTTTTTTTTTTTTCCACAAAGTTAGGAAATCTGTCTGATAAATATTTTTCAAGTAGAAAGAAAATATATTTGGATGAGTAAAGAATCTCAGAGAAAGCAGAGGAGACCATTAGCAGCTGTGGATAAATCTACTTCTGCAGGTTTTCAATTATACAGTGGGCACTTTCTCAGCACACCATGGGGACAAAGCATGATTTTAAGTGCCATTAAATGCCACATAGTAAATATCCCCAGTGCATTATAAGAGCTAAATGTAGCCCATGGGAGAAGGCACTGAGTTTAATTCTTAGATCTTTTCTTGCTCCCTATTCTCTTCCATGTTTCCCCTTAGACAATGTTCTGCACTAAAGCATCTAAGCAACTCTCATGAAGGAAGCTATTGTGAACAAGCTCCAAGTTTGTTGTGTGCTTGCCTTTTCTCACCCTTTCATCAAGAGGCATGTTTGATCACTTTCTCTGTGTTTTTCATTTATTTCATTTATTCACTCACTTGCCTTTTGGGGTCTTTTAGTGTGTATAGGCTGCTCTGCTCATAGATAGTGTGATGATCTGGTGCTTGCAGAGGGAAATACTCAGTAGCCTACTGAGATTCTTCTTGCATGTTTTAAGCTATTTCATCCTCTCTACTGCAGCTGTACTTTTATATTTAGCTGGAACACTACTGTTCTCTTTCATTCATCTTTTATATTGCAAACAAAAACAATGAAATTGAAGTTAATTAGGCTATCTAGAAAATTTGGACCAGTGAAAACTGTGGAAGAAAAAAATATGACTAAAGTTCTTATCAGGAGTCCAAGATGAACAAAAAATGAGCAAAAGCAAAGATCTGTGGGAAAAGAATAAACAGGCAACTCTTAAAAAACTGGGTTCAGTCTCATGGTTCCTTTTGGCTTTAAGGGCAGTGGCTAAGTCTGCTACTGGGCCCTCTGTCCCTGTGAGGAGATTATCAACCCCATGGCAGAATGAGAGTCGTAGTAAAGGCTCAGCTGCTGCAGTTTGCAGCCTGAAGGAGTAAGACAGCCCACCATTAGTTTCATTTTATGTTAGTATACCAGGTTGTGAACTGCACTGTCAAAAGAGCAGACACATCATCGGTGTGCTTTGCCTCTGTTGCTCAGGGAGAAATAATCTCCAAAAGGACACAGCGGACAGAGAGTAACTTCTTTGACCAAGAGAAATAAAGCTATGCTGGATCATAATTTGGAGGCCAGTCTAAAGTGAGCTAGCACTTAGGACAGCTGCCTGCAGAGGAAGAAAACAAATCTCTGAACTGCTTGTTTGTTGAGCTCCAGTAGTAGTCCTCAAGAGCTCTGCTTAAATAAGCTACACATTAATTTGTGTAACAAAGAGAAAAACTTAAATGGCCATAGAATCCTAATGTGCACAATCTTATTGTTTCGGTATCAGACAAAAAAGAGGGAAAAGTAGATCAGATACTATTTTTAGAGGTCTGAGAAAGGTGAAGAAGATTTTATAGAAAGTGTGAATTTAACTGCAAACCACAAATTGTTCATTTTTAAAATTCCCTTGGGAATTTCTGATGTGTAAAACCTGCAGTGAAAAAAACTTACAGCATCCTTTTGAGATTTTAAATACTGGTTAAAAACCTGCCATCCAGCCTCAAACCATAACAATAATCTACTTTTTTACAATATATTTCTTTATAAATAAAGCCAGATTCAGTATTCAAAGTGTGATCTGAAAATGCTAAAAGATACTTGAAATCCCTTTATCCATTCTCAGTGTTTGAGATATGAAAAGTGGAGTTGTACTGTTGGCATATCAAGATAGTCCCATTGGTTACTGGTAGATCTCATAGTGTCCTGTATTGCAAAGAAAGCTTCTGATTTCAGTTATGTATTATTCATTGTAAATAAGTGCTGGCTTCCTACTTCCACAACAGTAGTAGCTGCAGGATAGCCAGGTCAGCAGAGTCATACCAGCAGAAGGAGGAGGAAAACAGACTCAGGGTTATAGGAAGAAAATATGTTATTAGGGATGTAACAGTGAATCAGTCTTTCTCTTTTTGTTTACTTTCTTTTGAGTGGGTTGTAGTTATGCCCTGCATTAATATTTTTGCGTAGTTTACTTGAAAATATAAGTTAAAATACTAAAACTTTTTATCTGACAACCTAATGCACATGCCTCAGAAACTAATATAACTCTTTGATGGGCACTGCTTACTTTCTGTTGACAACTTTTCAGTGAAAAAGATAGAAATCAGATTGAATTTCAACAGTGAGAAATTGAGAGCTTGTTCTACCAGCAGGAGTCTCAAGGCCTCTAATTTTACCTCTGTGAGCTAAGATGAACCAAGAATATCAGCAACCTACTTTCATGCCAGGGGAAGAACAGCATCCTAAAAGTCACACAATCTGAAACTGAAATGTATCTGAACTGCAGTGATTTTTGCCTTGGTTTACATATGGCAATACATAAACACAGCAGAGACACTGGATTTTATTATTAGGGGTCCAACAGTGTAGTACATTGCAGGGAAACAGAGCAGACTCACATGCACATCGTACCTTGGCTCACACAGGTGGAGGGTCAAGTGTCGCTGTCCCTGATGATCCCAGATCTCAGTCATGCATCTGTCTCTGCAATACTCACAGTGTCACCAGCAGCTCTGGAAGAAGGACTTTAGTGCTTGTGGAGAATTTCTGCTGGCTATCACAGACTCTGACTAGACCTGTAGGTTATTTATATCAAATTAATTTATTTTAACTTAACAAGTGTCCCAATGAATACTGCTATTGACACAGCTCCATGCAATTCGAATGAGATCATTGAAATAGTGCTTTGTGTTCTTTCCAGTATCCAGCAGCATGTTTATGCTTTGACCATTTGTGTACTATATTTTGGGTAATCAGCATAGTCTTTTGTTGCTGCAATATAACATCATAATCCTCCTCCCTATGCAGCAGTGCCATGAACCATATCAGGCTGATACTTTCCAATCTCATTGTATTTTGTTGTATTCCAACCCTATTACTTCATGCTCAGTTCTTCCCTCTTGATATTTTTGCTCTACCATCTTTCATCTTTTTCATATTGTTTTACTTCTTTTCATCTTGTAGTTTTTTTTCTGTCCAATCTTTTTGTCATCTCAGCTATCAAATACTGCTCTGTCCTGGTTGCTTCACAGCATGTTTCTACCTGACTAATAATAAATTTTAAAAAGTCTAATCTTCTCACTGATTTATGATAAAATATTTTCTTTTTGTGATAAGGTGCTAATTTTTTGGTCTGTCATCAAAAAGGTATTTCTGATCATAGAACCCCCTGGGAAAATTAAAAGCAACTATCCTGGGTACTGTATAACTAGGGGAAGCATAACAGAGAAGGATTTGGCTTTATTTCAGAATTCCCATTTTACAGATTTCACTAGAAATTGACTACTTTTAAAAAGCCTTTACGTAATTTAAAAGCAAAGTTTTCATTTCCAGAATAGAGCCAGTTGCACAAAGCTGAATCCAGTAAAGAGCTGTATCTCCTACCAGTTGGGTCTCACAGGGAATATGGAAGAAATTTAATTCTGGGTTATTGTGCTTAAATTGACAAAACCATGGATGTTGTCAATAAATTGGGTTATTGGGGATTTTTATGTAATGAAGCCTTATGTAAGGCACCACAGAAGCTGGCAAATAGACTCTCCAGTGCTGCAATGGCCTATGAAAAGGTCGCTGCCCTTTTTTATCTTTCTCCTTCTTCTGCAGCAGTTTTTTCCCCTGCAGTAGAGGGGAGTGTATATACAGGTATTAGCATGCCATTTTCTTTGATGAGAGGTCTTACAAGCTGCAGAGATTCAAGTTGTGCTCATTAGAGAGGTTGCCATCTGAACCTTTCCTTCTTGGTTTTCTCTGAAAGTCGCAGCTCCATGACAGAGGTAGCTGAATGAACACAAATGTGTTCTGGATTCATTTGCACTATAATGAAGAATTCTGCTCTATAGCAGCTGGGAATTTAGACAAGTTACCTGTTGTGTTTTCTGCAGGGTCAGTAGTCCATGGAAGACAAAAGTTGTGGATATTAAACTCTTAAATCCAGCCTTAAAGCTGAGGAGACCAGTAAACAGGTTGTGAAGGAGCTGAGTGGCAGATGTAGCTGAGTGAACATTCCATGGTCTCACAGTGATGTGACAAGGACATAAACTCTCAGGTAGAGAAGCAATACTAGCTTAAACCACCTCTGGAAACTTCATCAAGGGTTATGTCCTGTCTATACTCCCTCTCCCCTGTCTGACGAGATACAAGTACCTCAGAGAGCAAGCTGAGTTGCTCAGCGTCAAGCTCCACAGTACAGCTCCAAACAGATGATAGCAGCAGAAAATTGGGTTCCAAATTTACAAACTTAGTGCACTAACTTACATCAAAGTCAGCCCTGTTCTGCAGACAGGTTTTCCCATGTTCTCACACCTCTACTTTTAATTAAAATGCTGACAATCAGGGATAAGGGGAACAAAATACAAAAGTAATCATGTACAGGAAAACATATTTCACCAGAGCATAAGCTATTAGCACTTTCTCGGCTATCTGATCATCTGACAGGCTTAAGGGTAAAAGTGATGTGAATTTCAAATCTCTAGCTACTCCCCAAGGAGGCTCTGTCTCATATACTCTGTAGAGAAGTGAGACAGTCGAATGCAAAGATGAAGGAAGGGAAAAGTCAAAATGCAGCAGGATGTATAAACACAGAAACAGGGCCAATCTGACCCTCTTTTAGTGCCGTGGAGTTTGATGCATTTGTTGGCTTATGAACATCTGTCTCAAAATGGCATGATCCCCCACCTGAACTGACATTTGTCATAACTGTATGTTTAACTCTGTAGCTCTCAATCCATTCAGGAATTTGAGCAAATGTCTAATGCTGAACACAAGAACACTTTCACTGAAGTCAGAACAATTACAATCAGATGTTCACCCAAATCCCTTGCTGAATCAGGACCTGAGTGAAGTAGCTTGTTTCAGATGGTTACCAAATGCCTGACCAAATTGTCACCAAGATATTCCAAGGTGGCTGTGAACTTCTCCTCTTGGGTCACTTTTCATATTCCATACCTGTGTATTTCCCCCCCCACACCCCCCCTTAGATATAACTCTGTTAGTGACCTGGCAAGTCTAGTTCCTATTCCTGGGCATCCCATAAGAGGTCATGTGCTCAGTTCCCTTCCATCCTTTCTCCTACTCATGCAAGAACAAAAGGATTATTTTTATTCTGAGGAAAACTACATCTTGAAGAATGAAATAAGAGCTGACAAAGTAATACTGACTGCTGGAAGAAAATGGTATTGGAAATTACACTTACCAGCATGACAGGCAGCTAGCTCAATGTACTACAGCTTGTCCTTCAGTGAGGTGGAAAGGTCCTAAGGAGGAAGGATTATACAATAGTTTTATGTGTATTTACAGTGAGCTACCTACCAGGTGTGAGGGTAGCATTACTTCTTCAGTAATAGGATTTAACACAATTTCAAGTTTTTGTTTTTCTGGAAGCTTCTTACACCTAGCCCAGGGATGTGATGCTTCCATCATCCAGAGAGCACAACAGACTAGACTGAGCATAGGTCAAACATAATTGCAGTTCTCATGTTTGCTCCCTGCCCTCATGTCAGTGGCTAACTAGGATTTTCTCTATGATTTCAACATCTTTGCTCCTGAAACAAATTGAAACAATGTCTGGTTTGGGTTTGGTTTTTTTTTTTGGGGGGGGGGGGTTGGATTTTATTTTTTTTTTTGCTTGGAGTATCTGCAGTCTGTTTACCTTTTGTTACAATTGTGAGGATAACCTGGTAATTCCAAACAGACACACTCAGGATACTATAGCTGGTTTGGCTCTGTTCCTGGCTCTTGTGCACATTTGGACTTTATGACTCCTGAACCTTAACATTTGCTGCTGAGCTTGTTCCCTATGGTTAGATACAAGTCCTAGTGCCCATGTCTTCTGCATGTCAAATATGAGAAATAAATTTCTTGCAACATGCTGTCTTTCTTTTCTTGCCTCTGTCCCATCCAAAACTTTTGTTTGCATACAAAACCCCACTGACTTTGGTAAACCGTAGATTGAGCTCTCCTATATTCCAGTGGCAATGTATCTCTTGTTTTCCCTTTCCACACATCTCTGTTTGCAAAGGATAGGTATGATTGAAATAAAGACAAGAGGTACTATCATTATGCTTGTCTTCTCATGAGGCAGCTTGTAGAATGTCAAATCAGAGTGCACAAGAGGTTGATAGGTTAGCTGTTAAATGTCTAAGCAGGGTTACTTCCTTCTTTTATGCTCATCATTTTTCATGCCCTGTAGTTTAGGGCCTGTCTTTAGAAGGAGCGTGGATGGATGAACTCTTTAAAAAGTCTGGGATATCAAATGATGATATTTATCATAAAGTATCTCAGCTTTATGTCATTTATAGCTGTAGTTTAATTATAGTCTGACTGTGATATTGACTATTTTATAGGAATCCCAATGAGCCTTTTGATCATCTGTGGGTACAGCTTCACTAATAGGCATAAATCAAAATGTCTTAGATCAACTTTGTACCCCTAAGGCATAATGTAAATGATGAAGGGACGGGACTTCATTCTGTCGTGTTCTCTTCAGATATCAAGTTCTATTAAAGAAAACACTTTTCTCAATCACAGGTGCATGTATGAAGAATGAGTGACAACTTGATGTCATCTCTTTGATAAGCCTACTCTCCTGCCATTTTTAGGTGTACTTTCATAAATGAGCTTCGATTTGTCTTGCATGAAGTGGAGCTATATCTCACTATCTGCAAAGCTGTATTTAAAAATGTGCTTACTACTCCATAATTCACAAAGGAGTGGAGAAGGTAAAGAAAAATAAAATACTTCTTTTTTGTATTTTGCTAGAGACCAAGAGGGAAATGTGCATATTTGCTCCTAAAAGTCAAAGCACTACAGGGAGTGTGGCAAATGTGAAGTCTGTGCCATTCTACCACCAATCTGGCAGTTTGTTATATCAGGTTTTAACATGCCACTACCCAGGGAATGATCCTGCAATACCACAATCTCTGTCTGCCAAAAGAAAAAGGCAAGCAGAGAATGTTTCATAGCTAGAGCAAGTATTCTGTTCAGCAGGGTATGTCTTTTTGCATGCTGAAGATAAGCACAGGTACCTGCATAGTTTGAGGCTGGTGTACAGTCTGCATTTTCCTTGATGGGGGATGCTTCAAAACTATACCACTTAGCTGGAAAAAAGGAACAGAAGAATTTTTGATACTGCAAGGATAAGGGAAAGCCATATAAGTAATGTAACATATCAGATGTAATTGTGTACATATGATACATATATTGTGTATATAATAGATATCAATTAATGATAGTGTAACATGAGTCAGATATTCATCAGATATAAATTGTCAACTTCCATTTGACATCTTGTAGGACTTTTACAGTGTTACATCCACTGGGATTCTGCCCCATTTAGCTTTTGAAATAACTAAATATGGCAGCTACTCTATCATCTGTAGAACCAGACCCATCATTTCTCAGTTTTTTGAATCTGACAACAGCTGCCTTACCATTATTGCTTCTTTGAATTCTAATCTGACATTTAACCTACCTGGAAATGTATTGCTTCCTTTTTTTCTTTTTTTCTTTTTTTTTTGTTCTCCCCCCTTCTATTTGCTTCTAAATAACCTTTTTCTTTAGATGATTTTCGTGAAATTGCCACTAGAAAGAGTCCCGTTTGAGCTGCCTCATTTGAAAACTGTAGATAGTGCAAGACATCTGAAGATGTCATTGTAACACATGAAAAACACTTCAGCTAGCACATAAACACTATCAAGTAGAATTTGAACTGAAGTTATGAGCTATACTGAAATGATATTTTGTTAATAATTGTCAAATATTCCACAAATAGCACAATTCTAAATAGCACTCTTCTGAGCAATGAGGATGCTGCATAACATGCTGAATTTTTAAACAGAGCTGAACAGAATATAGAATTTCTATTTGGGAAATATGGATGTCTTGAAGTTCAGTTTTGTTCAGAAATAGAACAAATAACTTTCCTACTAAAGGAAAATTCTAAATAGCAGCTTCAGAAAATTGCAATTCAAACTTGAAAATTTAGCTTTTTAAATTGTCTTTTTATTGTTTATGATTTTGATGTCACAGTCTTGTGAAAGAAAAGACAGTGTATGGGGGAGTTTGTGAAGTACAAAAGCACCCTCAGAGTCTTTGCTGCTTTCTTTATCAGTGTAATAGAGAACGAGCTATTTTAGGTACCTCGACGTAGGATACAGAGCAGGTCCAGTGTAGGCCATGAAGATGATCAGAGGGCAGGAGCACCTCTCCTATGGTGATAGGCTGAGCGAGTTGGGGCTGTTCAGCCTGGAGAAGAGAAGGCTCCAGGAAGACTTTATAGCAGCCTTCCAGAAACAAGCCTACAGGAAAGCTGGGGAGGGACTTTTTACAAGGGCTTCTAGTGATCGGTTGAGAGGGAATGGATTGAAGCTTGAGGAGGGTAGATTTAGACTGGAGATTAGGAAGAAATTCTTTACAGTGAGGGTGACAAGACACTGGAGCAGATTGCCCAGGGAGGTCATGAATGCCCCCTCTTTGGAGGTGTTCAAGGATGTGTTGGATAAGGCCTTGAACAACCTGGTGTAGTGGAAGGTGTCCCTGACCATGACAAGGTGATTGGAAGTAGATGGCTCTTTCCAATCTAAACCATTCTGTGAATCTAAGAAATGCATTAAACCAATTAATCTGTTTACAACCTAAGGATATGTTTGTAAACAATCTCTCTCAAGCAGTCAGTGCATGTTAAGATATCCACTGTCTTCTTGGGCAAATATTTAGCTCAGTAATCCTGCTTCTAAAGTTATTTGTGCTATGGTGTTACACATGGATGCAATCAAGATCAGTCCCTCCTTCTCCTAGAGCCCCTGCTGAGGTTGTGAAAGAGACAGTTCTAGCTCCAAAGAGCTCACGATACAGCTAGTGGAGACAGAGAAATGTAGAAAATAGGGGAGGACAGTAAGGGAAATAAAGAGTAAAACAAAGCCAGTGACCTGACTCTGCCTAATGCCATTTCTAGAGTTCCATGTTCCCTCTTAATAATTTTTTTTTTCAATTTACTTGTTAAAAAATCAGTCGATTCCCTACACATGCAGGAAAACTCTTTTCTGCGTGGGTTAGCAAGATCTCCAGTCCAGCCCTACAGAAGTAAACATGCTACTTGCTTAATTACAAGTAGGGAACAAGCAAAGCTTGATCTGGTGTCCGTACATCAGGGTGCCCTTCAGGGTCTCTGATCTAACAGTGGAGCGCAGTAAAGTAGGAGGAATGATGCGGTTTTGTTTTTCTCTGTCTAGAAATAAAAGATGAATGCTTCAAGAGTTATTCATCAAAAATAAGGAGGAAAGAAAGTAAAAATGTGACAAAAATCTTGGGAACATCTCTGTTTCCCAGGATTGCTCCTGATAAGGACCGTCTCACACACCTCCATACAGGCACACAACACAGACATTCTCTTGGCTCGGGGCTACGCTTCCAGATACAGCAGAGCCATTTCCTTGGTGAACTGTCACAAGAGATTCTTTTCTTTTTTTCCTTCCTTTTTGTGATAGCCCAAATTGAATGCTTGCCTTGCCTTGTATCTGTCATGTTAGCTTTTTAGATAATACATGTTATGTTCTATACTCCAGTGGTGTGCTGTCCTTCTGTAGGAGTTTGCAAGGCTTATCAAGTGCCTCTAATGGTGATGGCCTGAGGGAAAACAGTATACACTTAGCTTTTACTTTTCTTCCCCACTTTAAAAATATGGGAGATATTAATAGTACAAAGAACAGCTCTCCACTGCTTTGATCTTGACAACACTGCCACGCTTTCAGCCTCCATGTCACTACTGATGCCATGATTCTTTTTTTTTTTTCATTACTGTTACCTCCTGCCCATAGCTGATATTCTTTTCCCACTTCATTGTCTTCTTTAACCCTGGGCTGTGGCTTGGCTTCCCTGGAGTGAGAATGGGGAGTGAGAGGATTGACTGTGCTGCAGCAGGATCCCCTGAGAGTCGTGAGTGATTGAGGGGCTGTACCAAACCTTCTGGGACCCTCAAGCAGATTTATTTGCAAAGACAGTTATTGATCAAAAAAAGATAAGCATAAACTGCTATCCCCCCTGGAACAGCCTCAAAGGAAATGTGCCTCAGAGATGTATTCCCTCCCTGCTTCTCCTTTGCTTCAGGGCAGTAGTAATTTGCTGTAAACCAAAGGCAGCAACAAATTACACTATACTGATGGCAGGTCAGTTTGCCTGCCCATCACGTAAGATGGAAGAGAAAGCACAGCAATAACTCCTGTGGCTTTTCCGGGTATGCAGGAGGAGTATCACACTATAAAACTCACTGATCTTGCATACCTATGTTCCACATGGTTGACATTTGAGGTGATAGGGGGAAGGAATCTTAATTTTATTTGTCCCTGACTCAGCATGGAGTCAAAGTCATTATCTAGTTTGAAATGTTTGCTTTTAGTGACAGGTTACTAGAAGCTCTGGGAATTGGTTTTGCTTTCTTATATAAAGAAACACCCAGCAAGAGGACGTGGATCTGATTTGAAATTAGTCTGTTGCTGCACAATTAAAACTACTCCAAACATTGTAAAAAACATTTTAATAAAGTGTTAGTATTTAGAAGTGCTTAACAATTTACAGTAAATCAGAAACTACAACATGATGCTACAGTTTTTTTGTAGGGGTGTGTGCCCTTGCACAGATTCACATCGTATGCAGACTGTGAGACACTGGCATTAGACACACTATGCAAAGTCAGTTATAAAGAAAAGTAGATTCCTCTTTTTAACTAAATAAATCTATAAATAAGCAAAAGACAGCAGCACTGTGACAGGCAAATTGTTCTTCAGCTCCTGTATAAGGCACTCTTCAGGGAGAAGAACAAATATTATACAAATATAATATGTCTTTTCATTAAAAAAATGCTTTTTATATACAATGAACAGCAAAAAGTAACTTGAAAGGTGTACTCATCTTTATGGAAAGCTGTGCTTCCTCTCTGAGCAAATGAGCAATGTTACCTAAAGAAAAGAGCACACTGTATGGCACAGCAGCCTGGGTTTGGTCCTGAGGTTTGTTTCTGTCCTGTCTTTTGGACATGGTCAGATTATCATCTCTAATGCTGTCAATTGAACCTTCTCTACAAAGCACTAAGAGATCTATAAATTACATTGCAGCTAGGTGAAATTATTATTATTATTATTATTATTATTAAAGGAAATACTTTTTTTTTTTTTCATTTCTGTAGTGCAAACCATTGCACACACAGTAAAAAGGGAAAACAAAGTTGTTTGCCAGTATCTGACTCTGCTGAGAAACCTTATCTAAGGAAAATGCAGTTGTGTCAGACAGGTGAAGGACTCTCCCTAGTTATTAATTCATTTTGAATAATTCATTAGCTAACACTCTTAAACTCTTACAGTCCCAGGTAAATCCCAGAGAGGGGCTTTGTGGTCCCTCAGCCATGCTCCTCATCAAATGCATTAAGGTTTACATAATAAGAGGATGTGTGAGTGTTTTTAAAGAGATATTTATTCTGGAATTTGTAATTAGTGCATAGTGTCTAATTCTGTGATGAGAGTGAATGTGTATGGTAATAGAGTGCACTGTGCATGGAATGGCAGCAGAAACTGATGTATGGCTTCTGTTGATAAGTTAATGCCACTTTTTCCATTTGAATGTGTACTATAGCTTTTGCTTGGCACTCAGATTTCTGAAGTTTAATACAGTAGTAAGAAAAGAATCCTTTATCAGCCCAGTGTACTCTGGTACATCAGTGGGCACTGCAGAATCAGAGTCTTACCTGATGTACACCTCTGTATATTCACTGAAATCAATTAATTTATATGCGTTCTGAGCCAAGTGTTCACAAAAGTCTTGCTGAGTGACAATGAGGGAGGATCACTCTTTCAAAATGAGAGATGTGAATGCAGGAGGTGTTTAACAACAAATTTACCTTCCAGATTCTCAGAGGAATTAATATTCTGCCAACATATTGCCCCAAATCACCCTCTCCGCCTTACCACTATTGCAGGAAAGCTGAAAAAGTTGCAGTCACTATTTTCCCTAACTTCATATTGAGCCCAAAATGGCCATTGAATGAAAGTTTAACAAATAGATCTTTTTAAATTAATAAACTTCCTTATTTCTCAGCTATCTAAGTTCGTAGCCTTTACTTAATGATGATGCACTTGATTAAATAAAATGAAAGAAAAGTGAAAGTTCTTTCAGACATTAAAATGAATAATGAGTTTAGACTTAATCCAAAAGCAATTTAATTTTAAACATTCATATGAAATTAAATGAGCCATTGAATTTGCTATATAAGCAAGCATTAATCTTATCAATCTATGAAGACTGAAATGTTATACAGTGACCCATTAATTTCAAAGCCTAATACAAGGTCTGTTTAATGCCTACAGTCTATTAAAAGTCGGATCCTACAATAAAACTGCTTTTTCATTAAAGTTTTAATCTAGGTTAATTCTTCTGTTGCTTTGATCATTTGATAACTTGTTGTGTCAAGATCATAGTTTCAAAAAAAATCTCACAGTAAATAATGTATTTGCCTCTTCACTTGCTCCAAGTTTGAACTTTAAGACTAGCAAATGATTTATTAGGAAATCCAGGGATTTGAACAGTTGTCATACTGGTGCATATGTTTGCTGGAAGAAGTGTTCAACCAGAAAAATATACAAAAAACGACTTTGTTTTGGCAGATGCTAACAATTTTACCTGTATTCTGGAAGCTTTTAAGGCCAGGCTGGATGGGGCTCTGAGCAACCTGATCTAGTGTGAGGTGTTCCTGACCGTGGCAGGGGGGTTGGAGCTAGATGATCCTTGAGGTCCCTTCCAGCCCTGACAATTCTATGATTCTGTGATAGGGATTTGTGCAAGTATCACAGTCTCACAGTATCACCAAGGTTGGAAGAGACCTCACAGATCATCAACTCCAACCCGTTACCACAGAGCTCAAGGCTAGACCATGGCACCAAGTGCCACGTCCAACCTTGTCTTGAACAGCCCCAGGGACGGCGACTCCACCACCTCCCTGGGCAGCCCATTCCAGTGGCCAATGACTCTCTCAGTGAAGAACTTTCTCCTCACCTCGAGCCTAAACTTCCCCTGGCGCAGCCTGAGGCTGTGTCCTCTCGTTCTGGCGCTGGCCACCTGAGAGAAGAGAGCAACCTCCCCCTGGCCACAACCACCCCTCAGGTAGTTGTAGACAGCAATAAGGTCTCCCCTGAGCCTCCTCTTCTCCAGGCTAAACAATCCCAGCTCCCTCAGCCTCTCCTCGTAGGGCTGTGCTCGAGGCCTCTCACCAGCCTCGTCGCCCTTCTCTGGACACGCTCAAGCATCTCAATGTCCCTTCTAAACTGGGGGGCCCAGAACTGAACACAGTACTCAAGGTGTGGTCTAACCAGTGCAGAGTACAGGGGCAGAATGACCTCCCTGCTCCTGCTGACCACACCATTCCTGATGCAGGCCAGGATGCCATTGGCTCTCTTGGCCACCTGGGCACACTGCTGGCTCATGTTCAGGCGGGTATCAATCAGCACCCCCAGATCCCTCTCTGTCTGGCTGCACTCCAGCCACTCTGACCCCAGCCTGTATCTCTGCATGGGGTTGTTGTGGCCAAAGTGCAGCACCCTGCACTTGGAGCTATTGAATGCCATCCCATTGGACTCTGCCCATCTGTTCAGGCGGTCAAGGTCCCGCTGCAGAGCCCTTCTGCCCTCCAACTCAGTCACATCTGCCCCCAGCTTAGTGTCATCTGCAAACTTGCTGATGACTGACTCAGTGCCCTCATCCAGATCATCTATGAAGTGTGGATTAAAGACCAAAAATTTTGCTTTCAGGGTTTCTATACCACAGTGCGAGTCATGTTGATTTGCTAAACTTAAAAAAAAAAAAAAAGAGGAAAAGTTTTGAAAGCTGCTTTTTTTTTTTTTTTTTTTAATTTAATGAGATGATTCAGTTACAGAATTTAATGGCACTGCATGTTAGCTCCTGTCATGGAAGGTCATGGTTTGTGATTTCTGTTTCTAATCAGTAGAAAAACCAATCAGAGGGAAAGGTTGATATTTAAATATGTTTATGTTAGAAAACAGGTGTTCCTGTTTGACATACTATACCTAATTCTACCTAATTTTCACGATTCTAAGGTCAATGAGAAATTATTATTCCTAAAATAAGAGGAAAACTCTTCCAGTATGGCTGTTAAATGTAAAGAATAAGTAACTTCATGAATCCCTTCTTTATTTACTGTGTTGCCTGAGTGTACTCTTCAGAAATTTCTGCAGAATTTAGCCATTTTCTATGTAGGAGGATATTTGCATTGCCTGTGATACCTTCCTTGACTTACATCTGGTTGCAAAAGTCTGTGAAATATGGATCTAGCTGTACTGCATCCTTGTACAAATAGATGGCTGTTACTAACTTTTGAGAGTCTCAACATTTTAGTCCTGTGCACTAATGAGGAATGCAAAAGCGCGAGCAGATTACTTGTGTAAACTCATGGAGCTCATTGGAGCATCTCCCAATTTATATTGGAGAATGTGTTAAAGTCTGACCTGCTAATGGCAGGCACTATAGTCCTTTTTTAATATGATCCCTTCTCTTCTTAATGCAAGAAAATATATTTCAGGGGACAGAAGGACAAAACAAAAGGCTGTTAGCGTATTTTCATGCTAAGGTACAGCAGTTTGAAGAATACCACACTCAAGTAATTATTCAAGTGGTAGCTGAACTCAGGTAATTACACATATAACAGAATCACTGATGAAAATCACTGAGTGTGTTCATGTCGGGATGTTGCTCAAGAGACTTCAGGCATCTTTTATTCCCGATACTGCATATAGAGTTCAGTGAAAGGAAACTTGTTGCACTACCAGCCAGAAGGTGGTGGTAAGGGCATTGTTGTGTTGAATGTGTTCCTGAGCAGTACAGGGCACTGTCCTGCAGAGAACGGAGGTGTCAGCAGGAGTCAGCCCTAACAGCGGGAAGAGGTTGGAAGAAACACTTCTGGTGACCTCATTGCTGCCTACAACTACCTGAAGGGAGGTTGTAGCCAGGTGGGG
>WAAF01016144.1:3107566-3133043 GCA_013400475.1 Tricholaema leucomelas | reverse complement strand
TGCCAGGGGAAATTTAGGCTTGAGGTGAGGAGAAAGTTCTTCACTGAGAGAGTCATTGGCTACTGGAATGGGCTGCCCAGGGAGGTGGTGGAGTCGCCATCCCTGGAGCTGTTCAAGGCAGGATTGGATGTGGCACTTGGTGCCATGGTCTAGCCTTGAGCTCTGTGGTAACAGGTTGGACTTGATGATCTATGAGGTCTCTTCCAACCTTGATGATACTGTGTGATACTGTGACATTTAGGATGCAGCCAGCTGTAGCAGTATGGTACCCTCAGCTGCAAGCCATGTCTAAAAGGGACTTTAGATCTAGACAGTCTCTGATTTCTAAGAGGTGGTGTATCAGGAGCTAATTGATTAGAAGATCTCCCCTGAGGTACTTTTTTAAGAGTTTATTGAGAACAGGTTTGAAATTTACTTGGGTAGTACCTTTATATGCAACCTAAATTCAACAACATTTAAAATGTTGATTTTTTTTTTTTTTTTTTTTTTCAATCTTGGGAATAAGAGGGGCATGTTTTGCTGAAGCACAGTCTGACTTGCTGTAAACAAAATATTTTTGCTGCTCCTTCCAAATTAGGTCTTCATTCCAAATGTCTTTTCATTTTGTATTCCGCACTAAATTGCGGTTGCGACCAAATGACGTTTTGACAAAAATCAACCATTTTGATTTTTTGTCAAAATAAAATCTGTCAGTAGCTGGCCTGAGACAATATTTTGGTTTGTTATGGTTGGAATTTTTTTTTTTCATGGGGGATTTTGAAGTGATAGGATTTGCTTCCTGATGGGCATTGAACCAGTTTTTAAATTACAAATGCCTTATCAAAATGAAAATGCCATTCTTGTCACAGCTCTGGTACTTTCTGGGTTGTCCCCCTGTTTATTCTTTGTCAGCTTTTTCTGCTTTAGGGGTGGATAAGTTATTACAAACCAAGAGGTTTGTAACCTCTGTTTTTTAAAAACCCTGAAGTCACAGTTAAGAGCCAAAGTCCCATGGTCCATAGACTTGGGAAATCCTTTCCAGAGTGACTCTGATTTCACAGAATTGCAGTCTGGTTGGGAGAGATTACAGGAGAGAGATTACAGGAGGGTTCCTGCTCCAACCCCTGAATTCAGATCAGGGCTGTCTTGAAAATTTGCACATTTGAAGACTCCAACATCCTTATTTGACTCTTAGGGTAGTGCTTAATTATCCTTAGAATCATAGAACCAGCCAGGTTGGAAGAGACCTTGCTATGTTTCTTTTTCTTATATCAGGTCAGAACTATTTATGAACACATCAGTTATGTCATGTTCAGGAATAATATCTCATGTTCAGGAATAATATCTCAGGCTAGTATTCATAAGAAAAGGATGCCTTGCTGAAGTCCAGGTAGACTACATCCACAGTCTGCCTCACATTCACCAGGCAGGTAACCTGATCATAAAAGGAAATCAGGTTGGTCAGGCAGGACCTGCCCTTCCTAAACCCATGCTGGCTGGGTCTGATCCCTTGGGTGTCCTGTAGATGCTTTGCAATGACACTCAAGATGACCTGTTCCATGACCTTGCCTGGCACTGAGGTCAGGCTGACAGGTCTGTAATTCCCCAGATTCTGAATTGCAATACTGTTTGCATCATATAACCAAATATGAATTTAGGAACTAGTCTATCATTCTCACATCCCAAGCTGACAAGATGTCTGCTTTTCTTCAGAGTGAATGATGTTAAATGTGGTGATCCTTTTCCCTTGTGGCATAATCATACTACAGAAGCTGTTAAAGCAGGATAAGTACGTAACAAAGCTTTTTCTCCAACACATACCACAGCAAGATTTTTTTTTTTAAAGGTGTAGTTTTAACTAATAAGTTTTAATTAAAACAGTTTTCAGACAGATTCCTATTTACTTCTCTAAATGTATTTGCTTAGCACACAAATTTGACAGATGGATTTAGAGAGTTCCCTTTGCTCTGCAAACAAAATGCATGCGCATCATAAACCCCAAGCCTTTTAGAGAAGGGCTTAAAATGAGAGGTTTTTCTGAATAATTGATTTCTAACTGAACAATTAAACTCATCTGATAATTATTTTGAATACAAGAGGTAAGACTCAGTTTCTGTCCATGCTAGTTGATAATATAAAAAAAAATAATGAAGGTGGTTTTATTGTAGAAGTGGGAATAACAAGCAATAACAATCAGCATGAGAAGTGGTTAACATGAGACAATTATAGCCCTGGGCACCTTACTATGTAAAGGCCAAGTGCACCCCATAAATATGTGTTTTGTAGCAACCATACCTATACAAGTCACCTGATTGATACAGAGTTATGATTTCTCTTTTGAGATTGAAATAGAGATACATAATTTTGGCAAATTTCTTTAGGCTTGTATATTGTAGCCATGAGATTAATAGAATTAGGAGATGCTAATTATTTCTGGTGGGTGATATTTAGACTCTCACACCTCCATTTTCAGGAAAGTAAAATGGTGGCAAGCATCACGTTGGGATAAAATGAATCAATCCCCCCTGAAGAATGAACAATCAATCAGAATTAGAATTGTGCTAGTGTTAGTGCTGTCTCTCATTTCTTACTGCATTAGTTATGTTGCCAATCTGAATCAGTTAACTCTCTTTGAAAGGTTGCAAAGTGGCATTTTTTTTCTCAAGTTAGTTCCCAAACTATGGTGCAATTGGCTGATGTCAAAAGGCTGTTGAGACGTTTTAGGAGACACAGAGCATTAAGTTGTTTCAAGAGGAATGTAGTATAACGATTACTCTCATGTACACCACACATCATCCTTTGTCTCTTTTATTCATCTTTTATGTTTTGTCCCACCTGGCCTGCCTCTTTTCATCTTACATCATCCTCCATTTTCACAAACCACTCCAAGATCTCCCTTCAACTGCATTAGCCTAAGGGAGTGGTAGTGAGGAACAGATTGTACATCTTTATCCTTTACATAGTGAGAACAAGATGGAAATATATAGCTTCACAGAGAGGATTTATCCCAGAGATTCTTCTAAGAAAGGTGGGGTTTTTTTTCGATCAGAGTAAGGATTATTCAGTCCTATGACCTGGCCATCCTTTCTGCACTAAGAGAAAGGGAATTTATGTTATTTTTAGGAGAAGTCACCCAAGGCAGGAAGGAGGCAGTTCTCTACAGCTTACTTTGATAGCATACAAATGATGTGTAGCCTGTGAAGAAATATTTCATGGCTTTTGCTCGAGGGGCTGTTATGGAGGAAGTACTAGTGAGCAGCCCAGGAATTTGTCTTCTTTATCTCCCAAGCTAGAATCAGCGCTTGAGGCAGAGCCAAGCCCTAGATACAGTCATAGGCATTCAGGGCAAGCTTGCTGAATGACGTGAGCAACCACTGTCACTTCAAACAGCACTGCTTCCCAGATTACTGCATGCAGGACTAAAATAACACACTGCTTTAAGTGTATTCCCCAAATTCCAAAACACTAATTTCTCCTCCACTGAGAATCTGACCTGCCAGATCCCCAATGTCTGCAAGTAGGGCACAGAATTCCAACAATATTATATCACAATGGGTATAATTACAGCTGAGTGTAAGTACCTGCTGTCACTTTTGTTGCTTGGTGCATATTAATTGGTTAACCTACTGATGGCTGGCCAAATTCTTTCCTTAATCAAAAGGCAAACTGAAACGCTTAGCAGAGTATTTAAACAATGGATTTGATTAGTACAGCTTTAGTGACTCTCTCCTTTTTAGAGAGGAAAAAAAAAACCAACATGTAGGGAAAGAGAAAGCATAAATTCTTACTGGAAATTCTTCTGGAATAACAAAGTATATTGGGTGATACATCAATTATTTTCTAACAAAAGTCTGTTTCTTAAAAAAAAAGAGAGAATGTCATTAAGCACATAGAAACAGAATTTCTTAACATTCTTTTTCTCTCTAAAGACCAGTGTTCTGATCAGTGAAGGGAGATGGAAAATAGAAAATTTAATAGTTTTAGAATCCTCTTTATCTTTTGGTCTAATTAATTTATTATTAATTAGAATATCCCAGACTGACTCACATCAACTCATCTATAAATCGCTTATTTCTCCACTAAGTATGTGCAAAATGCATTCAAACTAGCAAGATTTAAAACTTCATTAGCTAAATGTTCTTTGTGCCTGCTTAGAGGGTTCCAAAAGGTTAGATCCCCCAACCTAGAAGGCATATGAAATTGTGATATGGCAATAAATATACAGAATTTACTATGTATTAAAAATGAACAAAACCTACAAAGATCATCTAGACTATCCAAACTATATACAATGTCTGAACAATCTGTGTGGCAAATGCTGTACAACCTCCTGCTTTCATTGTATATCCAGAATATCCATAACGTTTTCCTAATAAAAGTTTCATCAGGAATAGGGGCAGTGGAGTAGTTCTAGATTTAGTCACTGTAGCAGAAAGACTGATGAGCACAGATGTGTAGTAGCAGGGAGTGGCAGCTGGCCAATGTATCACTTCAGTCACTTGTCTCTCAGGTTTAACCTCTGAGGCTCGGCTTCTGTTTTTACTGCTATTGAGAATTGCTGTCTTATACATATATTGAGGGGAAGGAACATGGGAAAGTTGTCTCCAGGCCTTCATTGCTCTTTCTGTTGCAATTTGCTCTTATGTAATATTTTAATCTTGATTGGGTTTCTGCACACTTTCCATCGAGCACACTGTTTTCAGTCACCATTTCATACCTGTAACCATCACAAGCCAAGGCATACAGAGTATTACAACAGGTCCCTGACAACACTGGCACTCATCTTAACAAGAGCAGTAGAATAGAATAGAATAGAATAGAATCAACTAGGTTGGAAGAGACCTCCAAGGTCATCCAGCCCAACCTAGCACCCAGCCCTATCCAGTCAAATAGACCATGGCACTAAGTGCCTTATCCAGTCTTTTCTTGAACACCTCCAGGGGCGGCAACTCCACCACCTCCCTGGGCAGCCCATTCCAATGGAAAATCACTCTCTCTGTGAAGAACTTCCTCCTAACATCCAGCCTATACTTCCCCCGGCACAACTTGAGGCTGTGTCCCCTAGTCCTGTTGCTGGTTGTCTGGGAGAAGAGACCAACCCCCACCTGGCTACAAGTAATCTTTCGTTCATGTGTAGCTTACTAATGCTCAAGACCCTGTAGAAGTCTGTGGTCTGTTTGTATAACTTCTTCAGTGTAGCAGCTAGGTATGTTAATTTCATTTTGATTTTTGAGGATAATCTGTAACAAAAGAGTATATTAAGTAAAAAATACACTCAGAAATATCCCCCTTTGCCACTTGAGGAAATGTTTGAGTTGTCAATTCTATTGATGCTATTGAAGAAACCATTTCCCGGGTAGGAATGATGGACATATGTGACTTCATGGGGGCTCTGCTTTAGCTATGGGAAATTACATTTGCACTATGGGGTTTCTACACTGATGGAATATGTGCATTTCCAAATGGGAAAAAAATACAAAATTCTGAAAGGAAACAAAAAAAAAATAGTTTAGGCTTCCAGGACAACATATATTTGTTCTGTCTGTGTGTAGACAATCTATCAGCTTGGAAATTACACAGCTGTGAATAAAGCTAACCATTTCTCAACGGTGACATTCTCCTATTTTCTCCCAGCAACTTTCCCCAAGCACACGCTTCAAAATAAAGCAGTGGCACATTGCTCATACACTCTTTATTTTCTGTGACAAACTTTGCATCATGTTTAATGGCAAAATATACATGAAAACATGTATAAAAAGTTGTCAGATGCCTGCTTTCTTTAAAGATTAGGGAGTTTTTACTTGTCAGGGCTTTCTGCTGTTAGCCTCAGTCATGCCCTTCCCACCTTTCCAATTTTAACTTTGTGGTATGCCTGGGCTAGATAATAGGAGCCATGGGATTAACTTTATAAAGCCAAGAAATCAAAGGCAGATGTTAAATACAAATCGTACCAATCAAACAGAGCTTACAAAAGAGTAGAATTCACTCCTGTAATTCTATTTGAACAAATGTGTCAAATACAAGAACTGATAGAAATACCATCTTCATCAGGTCCCACTCTCATCAGCTGCCCTGCATTTAATCCTTTCCCTGCTCATCAGTGGTATCCCTCCATTGTAAAATCACTTCTAAAGACACAATCAAGTTTAACGATGCTTTGCAAAGGGACAGCAAGCTCTGAACTGCCCACCAACAGCTTTAGTGTGGCAATTTCCCTTGATGGCACCTTCCCGACAGATGACCTTAGTAGCACGCTCTGATTTGCTTATGTCCTCTTCCTTTTGCCCCTCTAATCATCCAGTCAAAACTGCTAAATATTTTATGCTTCATAAATTAAAATATTTGAGAGAGTGGATGCACTCCAGATGGATCCTAAAACCTTCCTTCTAAGGTGACATTTGTATTAGTCTGGCAGAGGAGTTTCTGGGAGTTAAGGCTGTTCAAAAGCTGTACGCACACAGAGGTTGATTTTCTGGTCAGGCTTTCACAAGCCCTGTCACCTATTGTTTTGCAGGGTGCAATCTGCTTCAGCATCTTTCAATTCTAAACGTATTTCCTGTCTTCTGGGACAAGATAGAAGCCTCTAGCTACTCAGCATTCAATTCATCCTCCAACTTGGCATCTACTGATTTGCTAGTCTGTCTTCTTTTGTTCTAATAATGTTGGTTTTGCAGCAGGTTATTTATAAGAAGAATATTATTTCCTCATAAAACTTAATTTAGTAGCTTATTCCAGGAAAGGGTCATAGCTGAACTGATTTAACTGGCTTTTTATGCAGTGACTGCATTAGAGTGGTCTTTAAAGGGCTGGTTTGGAGGCTACAGAAGTCAACAAAAGGATGGTCATTGAGTGTAAATGAAGCCAAGCAGTGAATTGTTCAAGCATTTATACATTATTAAAGTGTTCTGTGTTGGGGTGGCTCCACCTGTTATATTTACAGGATTTCTGAAAATAAAACAACAGCTTTTGAGCTGAAATGAATGTTAAATGTAGGGGTTTGAGTAACTTGAAAAAAATGGCCTAATTTTGAGCAAAAATGCTATGCTTAGGAAAATAAAGATAACAGAAAGACAAATCATGACTGCCAGCTACATTTACCAAGTATAATGTCATTTGGGCACTATGTAATAGAAGAAAGCCTAAGCTATTCTACATGTGTACAGCTATAAAAATAAGATTAGTGTTGTTTCATGGCACCCAAAACTTGAGTTAGTGTTCCTTTAGTGGTAATAAAATGAAATTGTAAATCCAATTGGTTTTGGTAATATGAATGTTGCCTGTAGAACACTTTTGTCCTATTAAAAGCATTTACTAAAACAAACAAAAGGAAAACACTTTTCCAGAATAACCATAATAGGAATCTGATTGTGAACTCTCTTGCACTAGCACTGCCAAAAATGTAATGTCAGTAATCCCAGTTCTGATTCTGCCTTGATTCTCTACCTTTGTAGCTCCATTTATTTTGGTGGAACAGTCTTGTTTTGTCACTATACAGATCGACACTCAAGTGAGGCAGAGAATGCTTTATTCAAAGCTCATTGAAGTCTATGAGATCCCTTGACATAAAGCAACTCAAATAACTCCAGAATTTATTCTAGTAGGTGATACTAGTTACACCAGTTTTGCACCTGCTTCACTTCGTTGATTTAAAATGTATTACAGAATATTAGGCTAATTGTTTTTAGTATGAGGCAAAGCTTTCAGAATCACCGTGGGGAAAAATAAGTTCAAATGTAGAAGAAAGCTGTAAAGTTCTCAACGTTCTTCAATTTAGCATCAGTCCTCATGCAACTTAGTCCTATCACTTAATGTACTTTAAAAATCCCCTCTGGTTTGCTAGTGATAAAAGCAAAATAGAATAGCATAGCTTTGCTTTCAATCTGGTAAAGGGAAATAGAGAGTTTGTAGAAGTCTGAAAGTGCCGAACACAGCAATTTTTCTTTTTTCCTTATTACTGTTTTCTATCTTAGTGATGTGTGTGGTTTAAACTAATGATAGTTCTTAATCTCTTATCCTTTTAAAAGAAATGATTTCTATGTGGAAAGCACTGCTTCCTACAAGAAGGATGTTTAACTTAAACCAGATATCAGCATCTGATTTTTAGCATTTTATAGCGGGGGAAAAGTGTCCTACATATTAGACATAATTAACAGTCACACCAGGAAAAAAATAGTGGTATACAACATGACAGACTTGAAGGTCCTGCTGTTGTGCTGGAAGTACATGCCATGGTCTCCTCAGTTTGTATCACATGAGCTAAAGAGTGCACTGAAGGTATCACAAAGCACTGAACAACATTTTCAAAGGCCAAGATAATAGATCTGCAAGGTAAAATCTTTTCATCTACAGATCGTCTATTCTCACTTTAGACCTGTGTAAAACTTGCACAGCTGCTCATCAGCTGTGGCTGTCTGAGACAACTATGGAGAAAATATCTCTGAATTTTACTGCTAGGGTTGATGACAATTTGATTGAAAAATAACATTGCAGAAAACCTGCCAGAAGAGTAGGACACACCTGCAATCTCCCCACCTGCAATTCTTTCCTACCAACCGCCTGTCTCATCTTTCTGTGTTCTTACCCAAATAGGCCTGTTCCTTAAAGGATGTACTATCATTAAAGGGAAAGCTTTTACATCATAATCTTAACTGTGGATAGTGAAAGAGCATAGAATCATGGCATGGTTTGAGTTGGAAGGGCTGGAGAGCTGGGCACAGAGGAACCTAGTGAGGTTCAACAAGGATAAGTGCAGAGTCCTGCAGCTGGGGAGGAATAATAAACTGCACCAGTGCAGGCTGGGAGGTGATCTGCTGGAGAGCAGCCCTGTGGAGAGGGATCTAGGAGTGCTGATGGATAACATCCATGGCACAGCAATGTGTCCTTGTGGCCAAGAGGGCCAGTGGGATCCTGGAGTGCATTAAGAAGAGTGTGTCCAGCAAATCAAGGAAGGTTCTCCTCTGCCTCTGTTCTGCCCTGGTGAGACCCCATCTTGAGTGCTGTGCTCAGTTTTGGGCTCCTCAGTTTAAGAGGGACAGGGATCTGCTGGAGGCAGTCCAGCGGAGGGCTACAAGGATGATTAGGGGACTGGAACACTGCCTGATGAGGAGAGGCTGAGGGACCTGGGGATATTTAGTCTGGAAAGGAGAAGTCTGAGAGGATATTTAATAAATGTTTATAAATATCTGAGGGCTGGGTGTTAGGAGAGGGGGAACACAGATTCTGCTCACTTGCTCCCTGGGATAAGACAAGGAGAAATGAATGTAAGCTGCAGCACAGGAGGTTCCACCTCAACACAAGGGGGAACCTCTTTACTCTAAGGGTCCCAAAGCACTGGAACAGGCTCCCCAGAGAGGTTGTGGAATCTCCTTCTCTGGAGACTTTCAAGGCCTGTCTGGATGTGTTCTTGTGTAACCTGAGCTAGATTGTATGGTCCTGCTCTGGCAGGGGGGTTGGACTCGATTTCTTTAGGTCCCTTCTAATCCCTACCATCCTGTGATCCAAAGGTCATCTAGTCCAACCTCCCTACAGTGAGCAAGGACATCCTCCATTAGATCTGGTGCCCAGAGATTTTGGCCAGTTTCAGTCTGTCAGGCTGCATTTAGAGGAAGATGCTTTCAGAATCACATAGCATTTGCCCAGCTCCAGGAGAAGCCAAGTAAAGCAACCAGTGTGCATTTTTACAGCTTCTGCAAGCAGCACAGAGGCATAAAGTCTTGATTTTCTGGGCAACTGCATGTCTTACCTTCCAAAGCCTTTTGTGTCTTGCCTAGTAGGTGGTTTCTAGGTAATGGCATAGATAAAATATTCCTCCATCATGCAAAGTGTCAATGTTCTTTGCAATGTGATAAAAGTAAACTGTGAGGAATGGGACCTTTGCAACCTGTTGTCCCTACACAGATGTAACTTCTCTTGACTTTGCAATTTTTTTTCTTGCATAGGCATCATGGGATTTTTCCCTTAAACAATAGACTGTGCTCTGTTGAATGTCAATTAGTGCTACTAGTATTTAAATAATATATGATCAAAATTTTAAAATTTCAAATGTGTCATGCTGGTGATTCAAGATTTACCTGGCAGATAGTTTAAAGAAATTACTTTGCATGCAGTGATTCATTTAAATTATAAGTACCCATTACTCTGTATTTCATTTTTAACAAGTTCTTCATCCACTCAAAAGAAATACCAGACAGCTCAGGTTGGAAAAATGATTCATCTGGCATATGCAAAGATGGACTCAGTGCAGTTGGGGATTCATAATAAGAGCAGAAATATATTAGGGGTAGGTGTCATATTCCTTGATGTTTGCAAAAACTGTCAGAAGCCTGCATGCATTATGGACTCTTTTTTTGTTATGTTAGAATCTCTCAGTTCCCAAAGCAATTTATGTGCATATGCAGGACCAGTTCCTGAGCTCTTAACTCAGGTAAACCCTGTGGATTTCTGCAGCATCTTACCTAAATAAGGACTTCCAGATTCAATCCCTGAACATAAAAGCAAAATTCTATGGACTGAATCTCTTTTACAGTGAATAATTATTTAGGGAATTCGGTATTAAAGATATTGGTTTAGAACTATACATACCACTGGAATATCAAAATGGGATCTGGCTAAGCAATATTTGTATTAGCTTAGCATTGCTATTCCTATACTCTAAAGAGATAAGTTGTTGAGCTTTCATTTCTTTTCTTTTCCATTCTTTATGCTTCCTCTAAGAATAGCTTCCCTCTGAGGGCACTAAGATGAAAGATATTTGTTTTAATCTTTGATAATATGATCCTTTATGTTGTAGGTTTAAGGGTGTCTAAAACATTAAAGGAAGATTTTGAAAAGTGTTTAGCCTCCAAATGATGTTGCTGGGCCCCTGGTGGGGCTTTCAAAAGTGCTGAGATGTCTGACTCTCAATGATTTCTACAAAAGCCCCATCTTTCCTAACTTCTTACTCTCCTTCTGGAAACCATGTTCATCCTCTGCAACTTCTGGCTGATGGTAGGGCAGGTCTTGACCTCCTGCCATTGAAAGGGATGAAGGAGCAGAGTAAAACAGCATTATTTTGGATTCATTGCAAGAAATGCCTGCTGTGACTTTAGTTGCACTGAACAACCAGCAGGATTCATCTGGTGTCGAGGTTCAGAGAAAATAGCAGGCTTATTGTCTGAGATGGACCAATAATAAAGTTATTAGGGAAAAACAAAACAACAGAGTAGAATTTTCAGTAAATTTTCAGTCTTCACAAGGAAAGATCAAAGCCAAATATTGTAATTATGTAGCTCCTCTGGCCAGGGTAGAAGCAGTAGAGAAATGACCACAAGAGCGGCAAATAACCAAATCAAATAGTTTTAGCTGTAATTGGTTATTGTAATAAAATTGTACATGATAGAAACACCTTGGGCCATGGAAACTTTTAAAATTCTGCTGCTGATTAAGTTCAGGCCTAGAGTCCTGAGAATTAGTTATTCTTGTTAACATAGTTTCTGGTTTTCCTGTCAATGATTTCAATGTAACTGTCAGGCCATATACTCATCCATGTAAATCAGTGTCTCACTGTTTGAGTTAATGAACTATGCCAGTTTTCATTAGCCCAAGATGATTCTTCATAAATAAAATCTTACCTAGACTTTTAATTGCTTTGAAGATCCCCTAGGAGAGGACCAACCACAATACTCATACAATACCCTGCTACCCTTGAGCAGAGCACTTCCCATTCCTCCGTCTTTAGTTTGCTGTTCAGCCGTGTGCAATCTGGCCTTAAATTGGTAACACAATTCTCATTATCCCAAAGTGGAGGACTTTTGCATCAGCTGCTTCTATTTATGTAGACAATAACAGACATGATCAATGAATAACACTTAGGCTCTCTTTTAAGACAGATCTATTTTCAGCTGCTGCACAAAGAACTGCTTGTCACCATCTTTCCGATGCTTGCCAGGAGTTCAGCATTTCCCTACGCAGGCAGAAAACAGGAAACAGCGAAGGCAATGTGAACTGAGGAGAATTGTCCTGTTTGTGTCTATGCACTACTTTTGGTAGGAAGTATTTTCAGAGCCAGCACCACACATAATGGAAAAAACATCACAACCACAGAAATATGAGTTCTGTAATACTAAAGGAGAGTTTTTTCACTTGAGAGACATTTTCCACTTTAGATGTAGTTAATATAGAGGTGGCACTGCAGTATCAAGGTACTCAGCTACAAAAGCCTGTATGTCAGATGTTAGAAGTAGCCTTTGACTGTAGTGCAGAGTGTTTCTAAAGGCTGCAAGGAAGATAACTTGTGTGCCTCTCCATTGCATAACAGCCACAGTTTGAATTCATACCCTTACGCTGGCGAAAAGCGATGTCTGTTTCAGTCATTTATAGCAGTGTAGATGATAGAACAAGTATGGTAGAATAAGCATTGTATCTCATCTCTCTCTCTCCATCCATCATTTTCTTTCCCCTCCCTGCCTTGTTCTAGAGGACTAAGCCCGCAAACAAGGTATGCATTATCACAGATGAGCTGTAGTGTAACTCTGACTTTTATGCAATTCTTGATGTGCACGGCAATAATTACTCTTCTCTGGAAGAATGATGCAGAGGAGACAGAAGATACATAGCTGAAAATTTCAGATGGTGTCATTTTGATAGGTATGAGTTCCTCTTTAGACCCATACTGTCTGCACTTAAGGTATGTTAAAATCATACGTATAATTTATTAGTCTTCATCTTCTATCAGCTGCTGAGTAGCTTGTCAGGTTTCATTCTTGCTCAATACATCAGGGGTAATGATATTTTGAGCGTGAGATTAAAACAGGATAAATTATATTTAATGATAATAATAATTAAAAAATCTTCTGTGAGCACAGCTTCTGTTCCAATCTGTTCTGTTTTTTGCTTTTGGCAATACAATTTTATTGTAGCTTAGGACTCCTCTTCTGAAACAGCCTTATGCATCTTCCCTCCTACTGTATCACCTAGAGCAAGTTTAATGGACAACACAGAAAATTAATTTCAGAGAAGATATTTAAAAGCAAATCACATGAGGGTATACATTAGAAGGTCAGTCCCTCTTCAAGTCCATTTGTGAGAAGTCACCATGTCACAGCACTTCAGGAGTCATCTACAACAGGGAGTGCTGCTGCACGTCGTAGAATCATAGCACAGAATCATAGAATGGTTTAGGTTGGAGGAGACCTCAAAAATCATCCAGTTCCAACCCCCCACCATAGGCAGGGACACCTTCCACTAGAACAGGTTGCTCAAGGCCTTGTCCAACCTAGCCTTGAACACCTCCAAGAAGGGACAATCCACACTCTCCCTAGGCAACCTATTCCAGTGTTTCACCACCCTCACTGTAAAGAATCCTTTCCTAACATCTAATGTAAATCTCTCCTCTTCCAGTTTAAACCCATTACCTCTCACCCTGTCATTACAAGACCTTGTAAATAGTCCCTTCCCAGCCCTCCTGAAGGCCCCCTTCAGATACTGGAAGGCCTCTACAAGGTCTCCTCAAAGCCATCTCTTCTCCATACTGAAGAGCCCCGACTCTTGTGTCCTGTCCTCATAGCAGAGCTGCTCCAGCCCTCTGACCATGTGGCCTCCTTTGGACTCGTTCCAACAGTTCAATGTCCTTCTTGTGCTGAAGGCTCCAGAACTGTACACAGTACTCTAAGCAGGCTCACAAGAGCAGAGTAAAGGGGCAGAATCCAGACTCCATCCTAGTGTTTCCTGTCACTTACTTGACAAAGGAGATCCTTTTTGGTAGCTGTGTTCAATTACAGGACAGAGAGGTTGAGGCATCACAAAATCTGGGCATGTGGGAATCTTCTGGTGTCTGCCCATGTGTTAAGTAGTAGGAAGATTGCATAAAAATTTCATGTGCCCACTCTGCCTCTAGGACTGTTAAGAAATGTTCTCATACTTTGTTTCAGATAGATTTAATTTTGTAATATAAGTAGAAAGTCTTTAAAATCCATATAGGTTTTGTGTGTGAACATTCAGGAAAGGATTAGAGAATAATGACTCATTTGTGATGCCTCCAGACTGATTCATTTCAATTTTGGCAGAAGGCTTTGCTCACTTCTGTAACTGAATACCTGCTCTCCACATTACACTTTCTGTGGGAGATTGGTTAAGATGATTGCTAATAAGATATTGTTCTTTTTCCTTTGTCAGTTTTTCAGAGAAAGGATGGATACTTGAAAATTACGTTTCTTTTAAAAAGTCTCTCTAAGAAAGTACAAATTAATGTGGAAATCTATCAAATAAGAGGAAAAGTTAAAAAGGAATAAAGTTAAATGTGCTCACAGTAGGTTTTATTTTTCTTGCAAAGGAAGGTGACAGCTCGGAAGGGAATAGCTCTGGGACATGATCCTTACAGGCTGTGTATGCAACACCTGCATGTACATGAGCACACAGACATCATCTTGAACAGCTTGAATAAAGACCAGGCAGATCTGCAGCCTCTCTGATAGACTGAATTCAGTGTGAGCTATTTATAAACCATTCTTTCATTCTCAGCAATGCTTCGACTGGAGCCAGAAAGGACAGAACTACTGGCAGACTGGCCCTTTGCCTAGTGTGCTGTGACTGACATGTAATCTGTCACTCCCCATCATCTGTGGGGTGGTGATAGGAAAATAATGCTCCTCAGCTTGCCTTAGATCACACATTACTCTCCTGAATACAGCTCCCTAAAGCTGTCAAATGGCCTTTAGAAAGTGTCTTTGTTCATTTTTGATATAGGAGAATGGGAATAAGTGATAAACAGGCTAGAGGGAAGAAAAGCAAAATACACATTAGAGACCTTATGAGAGAAATTGGCTACAACTGAGATTTCAGTGTGATCCAATGACCTTTTTTGTGAAAAATACCCATAGTGTATATCAGAGGCATATATGGTGCAAGAGCTGGGTTGTGAACTGTCTCGGGCACTGCTTGTGAATGGTGTTTCCTGAGCTTTAATCGTGGTTTAACCAACCATGTTCAGTCTATCCCTGGGAAATGAGACTCTCTCCATTTCTCCAGTCCTTAGAATATAAAATTCCCAGGGTGACTTTGCTCTACAGCAAACGTTAGTGGCATAACAGGGTCTCACTTTCATCTGGTGACTTGGGACTTGCAGTAATACAAACACTGTAACAGCAGTAGTAAAGTACACTAAATACAACAGCCATACAAGCTAGTTAGATCTTTTACTAAAACAGAGTTTTTTGCATTAGTTCTTTTTTTTTTTTTCTAAAGGCACTAAATATTCTTTCAGGCCATTTTCTGTTGATGACTTTTTACGTTCCTTTCACACTATGAAAACTCTAAAGATTTACAGAGATGCCAAATCCACTTTCTTCTGTCTTGCTTCCCCCAGCACCTTCCTATTTCTAGACACCAATCCTCTTTGTTTTGTAGTTTGTATACAAGGAATTTGCTGATGATCTTTAGAATATTCTAATGTTCTCCCTGAGGTCTAACCTTGCTGCCTCAAATGACATTTATGTAAATTGTCAGCAGAAGTTTAGGGTGCATCTCTTTTCTTCCTTAATAACATGTCATACTGATGTGGCTTTATTTGTATTTCATAAAGAGATGATTGATTAAAGAGGCCAAAATTAATTTAGATTGATATTCACTGGACTTCTTGTAGTGACATTGAAGTATGACTCCCCCATATTTTGCATTTTAATTTGCTTCTCGATAAACTTTATGACTCCAGAGTCTGGCTGACACCTCTTAAGGCTTGCTAGATAATTCCTGAATGCAGTCCTTCAATCTTCCTACCATCCCTCCCTCTTACTCAGTTAGTATGCTACAGGGGAAACAGAGCTCCAGGAAATAAATAAGATGCTGTATTTGCGCCAGTCTGTTCAAGCTGAAATTGGCAAATGCACTGTAGGTAATAATCTGTGTGGTCCCATTCTTCTCTGTAAAGACAAGGCAGTGTTACCATTGACTGTATTGGAAGCTAAGTGAAAACCATAACCATTTTATTCATGCAGATGAATGCAGTGTCTACTGAAAGCCTACCTCAATTATTCATGTTGTAGTCTACTTATCCTCCAAGCCCCTTTCACATTCTTTACTGTTTTCCCTCTGTAGTTAGGAAACACATTTTAGCTCAGATTTATACTCACACAAACATCAAAGTGCTGACCCATGAAGCCCAGTGTTGTTTCTTTTGTATCTCAATAAAAGATCCTGA
The DNA here is from genome assembly GCA_013400475.1 of Tricholaema leucomelas. NCBI lineage: Eukaryota > Metazoa > Chordata > Aves > Piciformes > Lybiidae > Tricholaema lacrymosa > Tricholaema leucomelas. The sequence goes on along the minus strand of WAAF01016144.1, from coordinate 3,116,893 downwards.
TTTATTCTCAGTTTACCTAGTAGGAGAGAAGAAACGATGGAGCCTAAAACTACTTGGGTACCTTTCAAAAATGTGACTGGTTTTACTCAGGTCAGTATCCAGAAGTAGTGCTTCAGATATTACTATTTTATGATCATTGTCCCCATGACCCTGCATAGAACTGAAGCATCTCAGGTGGTAAAACAATTTCCAAGATAACTAGCACCTTGTCACAATGATAGGACTTCACAGGACTGAAAGCAAATGAAAAGTTCACTTTAGAACTGGTTTGAATTATTAAAAACTTTATACATAACAGAAGCTTGGTCACTTCTGAAATATATTTATCACCTTTGCAGACACTGTTGATCACAGATGGAGCAGCCAGTAGGGCAGTTTGTGCTGAAGTTTGTGCCCTTTTCTCTGCATTCAAGAAAATGCTAAAGTTTGCTAAAATGAGTGTTTTACCTGTTTCTTTACTTCTAAGGATCCGTCTGTCCTCCATGCCATCAAATTCTTTCCCTTATTCCTTCAGAAACCTTGAGGTTCCCTTTTCCCTGCCATCACCATGTGTGAGGGACTGCAGAGAAGAGGGATATACACACTCTTCTTCCAGACAGCTCTGAACGTACAGACAGCTGCAGTCACTCATAATGACAAACCTGATCCCTAAGAATGTGAAAATAACTAGCTTGAATAACTAGTTTGAAGACAGCATGTCAGTAGCTAGCATGCAGGAGTATTCAGCATTTGTTCCTGTGATTTGCAGGATAAATCAAAAATCTTGTTTTATGCTTCATTGTGAAAGGCTTCTTTTGTGTACAGCTCTTCACACGTAGCTCTTAGCACTATTTATGGATTATCTGAGGCCCTATTACCACCTCTGGGTAAGGTAATGAGTGAACGCTGGCAATTCTCACACTACTGTATTCGTGTGTGACAGAACAAAAGGGTCAGCTAAGTTACAGTAAGGGTTCCTTATGAAAAAGAAATGTTGGTTATAGACTCAGGATGAACCAACATCAAGTTAGACATTTGTTCAGGCTCCTTTCGTTTAAAGGAAAAGACAAAACCCAGCTCTTTCCAGAGGCTTCAAGGCAAGGACCTGCCTATTGTCACTAGAACCCACAGGTGAGCATGGAGTTATCTCACAAGAAGCTGGATCTTTTTAAAGCAAAAAAAATAACGAGGAATTCAAAGTCCTTTCAGAAATAGAATTGAGGTGAGAGTGATTTTGCTTACAAATCCGTGTAGCAAGCGCTGGCCTGCCTGTTCAGGTCTGTGCTTCTCCACGTTCTTTTTTTCATTTGCATATGGCTATCTTTTCATATCCAGAAGGGAGCAACTACATCCTTCTGGGGACGCCAGCTTTGCTCCCCCTGGGTTTTGTTCCCACGGATGTTAAGGGGGCACGGCTGCTCCTGATAGACAGCTTTCAGTGAGGGCCACCTGCATTCTCCATTTGGATGATGAGTCATCATTCACTTTGACAATTTCATCATGGGCACAAGAGCTTAAGGCAAATTTAACTCCCCTGGTTTCTGAACTTGAACTGTGTCGCAACGCAGCCAAAGATTTAATCTAGGTTTTTGCTGTGGTAGGTCTGAGTGACAGAGACTCACAACACTCTCTCACAAGGACAGTGCTGTCTGGGAGTGCTGCTGAAGCATTGTGAACGAGAAGAGTCTGTCATTCACTCTGCTACTTCTTAATGGGAACGTTTTAATTGCATATTTCATATTTATGACCTTATAAAGAATCATTTTAATTTGACATTAACATCTGAATATGATTATCTGAAAGACAATAGCAGCAATGACAAATGCTGATATAAATCAAAGCAACTGATTTTCAATTTCTAATTAAAGATGACACTGAAAACTCAAGATAAGAGACATATGGAGAGAAGCACATTTCTTTGCAAGAGGAACCAAAACCATATGGGGAAAAAAGTGCAAAGATATCAAGCTAAAATCTGAACTTCTTGGCACCTGAAATGTCAGTGAAGGGAATCCTAAACTGATCATCTTCCCATAAAAAATCATTTATCAGTCTCTCCCACAAACTCCTGAGACATCTCAAGCTGTTCAGAACAACTGGGAATTGATTGTACGTAACCTACGATGCAATTGTTTTACCAGTTGAGACCATGAGACAGATGGCATGAATATATTTAAAGATGGGGACAAAGCTGATGTGACACTGAGCTGGATTACTGAAATGAACAGTGCAAGTTACAGATTTGTTATCAGATGAAAAAGGACTTAGTTCAGGAAAAATGGGTGCCGGCATGGCCAACAGTCTCCAGTTGCTGGGTACAGGGAGAATGGGCTGCTGCTCCCAGGATCAGCCCTAATAATCAAACTTTTAACTGTTCCCTCTGTGAAAATAGGCCTTGAAATAGGTCTGGCTTTCATCATGTTACACAAAAGGTGCTTAAAACATTCACAGAGGACCGATAAGGAACAGCCTGCATAAAGGCTGCTGATACAACTGTTATATTCCAGGCTATTTCACAAGTCAAATATTGGGAATTGCCTTATTAAAGTGCCAGTGGAAGAGGGAGAGAAATTTTAAAGGTTTTTAGAGGCTTTAAACGATCTTGGGTAATATTGCAGTCTTAACTTGCCTGTTTGTGAAGAGCTTACACAAGCTCTGAGCCTGTTTTTTGTTGCGCTCTGGCACAAAACCATTTGCAGTATTGAGATTCACTTTCGCTATGTTTATTGTATCATCAACTACTTGTTTACGTGGGATGGAAGATGGAGTGGTTAGCTCTATTACTTGTTTGCTGAGCAAGAAACAACTTTCTCTGTGACCTGATGTCTTAGTTTCTTCCTATTAAGACCTTTTTTTTTTCTGCTTTAATGACAGTTTAAGCTTCAGCTTTAAAAATGAGTTAACTTCATATTTAGATTAGTTCCCATAAACCTGATTTTTAAAGGGACCTTATTAACTTCCTCATTTGTAAACACAGTTTTGTTGCAATAACTGGAGGTACAAATTTTGCCAACTTAAAACCTAAGGATCTAAGAGAGAAAAAGTTGGAGCTGAATGTATGGGCTGCATGAGGATACTGAAGGCAAACCATGGATTTTATTTAGGTCACTGTGAAGTCATTCATAAGAAAGACAACATACTCCTCAGAAGACAGAAGTATCACAGGTCATATATTGGCTTTTAATGTAGATTTTTCTCTAGAGAAACCCAGTGTCTGGTATGACACAGTGGCCAGGAATGAAGTTTTAACTTTCTGGCAAGAAAGGCAACTTCTTACTGCAGAGTTAAGGCAACCGAAAAGCAGCAGTCAGAGAACGGTGTAAGAGTCACAACCTACAGTTGCCTCAAGATCTGGCTGTCATATATTGCCAGAGGAAAAGGGCTCCAACTCCATGTGAACCATGCAGGTTTTTCCACTGTCTGTGATTATCAAGGGTTTGTCTGTAAAGGATCAAACTGTGTTAGTCTAAACCAGAATCTGGGGCTGCACCTAGAGGTAACCGATACGAATGTTCTGTGAGACAGAGGAGACAAAACTGACCCAGTTGTCTTTCTGTCAGTATCAAGAGAGAGAAAGAAGTCAGTCAGCATTAGTGTCTGTCCTTCACCCACACAGGACTTTTAATAGATCTTAAATGCATTCATTGCACAATTATAGAAAGCATTTTCAGCAGTACAGTTTGAACCAATATTTATAATAATGGAACCAAAACTGGATGCTTGCTGTACTTCCTCTGGTCTGTCCCTTGTGCAACAGTTTTCTGCTCTAAGGAAGAAACCATCTTAAAATGGAACATCTATGCAAATGCATAGTTAGCGTTAGACTAAGTCACCGGAGAAATGGCTTAGCTTTGTGGCAGTAACCTAAGTCCTGTGTTTGCTCACATTCCAGTTCACTTAATGACATGCTGGGGGTAATTTTTTAGGAAATAACTACAGCTTCTTCCTTTTCATTTTAAGCATTGTTTCAGGTTGCAAAACATAAGCCATGTTCCTCCACTTCATGAAGCTGTGATGCTGCATTTGTAAGCATACCATGACATTCATGGCATGAAAAATAACACAATTACCATGGCTAATTACTTACAAGTATCAACAGTGAACACTTAGACAAGCACTCCAGCAGAGCTCAGGGCACATTTAGAAGAGAGAATGAAGAAGAAAAAGTGTAGAAGTTGTCCATTGCTTTTATTATGTGCTAGGAAGTGGCTTCTATTTATCACTCAGGCAGTTAAGCAGACTGGCTTCACTTTCCTTGTAAGATGACAGGTTCATAGCCTGAGGTACAAAGTCTGCATCGTACCATTCTGTTACATCTTACCAGAGTAGTCTTAATGACCTGGCATCCCAGATAAAACACAGCCAGATCTCTTTTTACTCCTTTTAGTTCTCAGCAATTCCAGGGTCAACCTTATATAATCTGATGGGTGAATAAGCATCTGTGAATGAGTTTGATATGTGTCATCTTCAGTGTGGCTGGAATCAATCTCTGCCAAGTCTTCCTGAGACACTCCAGAAGAAATGTTCAGTAAATCTAAGTCACACATTCAAAGTTGAAAAAAAAAAAAGCTACTTGTTTTGTGAAGACCTTGGGATGGCAGGGGAGGGAGGAGTGATTGCCCTGGATGTGATAATGGCAATAATTTGATGGTGTCAGGTGTTACTTCTAACCTGACAGATCTCTAGAAACATTGAGGTTAAGGCTTTGAAGATGGTTTCATAAGAAAAAGAATGATCTTCAATGATCTAGGACTCTTTTTTCTTTACAAGATGAAATCCTGATGAAGTCCCAGATGAAGGCACATCATCATGTTAATGTAATTACAGAAAAATAAGGACTTGCAAGTGATTGTGTCAGATGTATTAGCAGAATCACACTGAAAGAGTGAGAACAGGAGAGGTTAACATTTCCTTGTGCTAGTCGACATTAAAACTCGACAGAATCGGGAGAAAGTGACACTATTTAGTCCACCAAGCGGTGTTACATCTCCACAGAACCATCACTGCAAGAGAAATCATGAAAGCTAGTAGAAACTGGTAAAATAGTATAAGTTGTCTAGGACTTTTTTTTAATCTGGGCAAATTGTGTGCTTTAGAATTTCATGGAATATAATTCATAGTGTATCCACTGTTCTATCTAAACTCCCTTTTGTAAACAGCCTCACTTTTTTTTTCCTCAGAGAGAATGGACTGTTATTATCTTTCAAGGGTTGGGTTTTTTTTTCCCTGCTGCAACTGATTTACTGACAATTCCTAGGAACAGTACACCAGAAAGGAAGCTGATCAAATGCAGTTGTTGCCAATAGTATAAAACAGACATTAGCAGAGCCCAGGGCAATAAGCCCACAAACCTTTTTGTCAGTAAGAGTTCAAGAGAGCATTTAGAGATGTATTTAATTTCTGCAGGTTCACATCTTAAGCACAGGCTTACTCAGGTGCCTGACATTTTGCCTGTGTCTATCACAGCATCCAAGATGTGGCATTAGTGCAATACAGAGTCACAGAAGAATTAAAAGAAAAGAAGAAGAATCAAAAACTACAACCTTAAAAAAAATAATAGGCAAAGAAAGCCTTACTTGCTGAGTAGGAAATGTGGAAAATGGGATGAAGAGGCAAGAGTAGAGACTGTGCTAAATGCCTAGATTCAGCAGGAATGTATCTGATGTAAAATATTCCTTCCAGTTTAAGAGGAGATGAGGGTAGAATTGGGAATTTGCTTTGCTAAAAACAAAAGTCTTGCAGACTAACTGAAACCGGAAAGGTTATTGAGAGGTTCTGACAGTGTAGTCAATCAGTTTGTAATGGGAGGATACTGGGAGATCCTGGAGGACTGTGCATAGAAGCTACAGTGGACTGGGTTTGAACCAGAGTGTGAAAACTCTGAAGAGCTGCCAGCTAAAATATATCAAAAGCAAAGGACAACCATTTTTGTTGGAGCCTTTCATTAAAATATTGGCAGCTGCTGATGCATAACAAAAGCTCTGCTTGTGCTATGAGATATTAGAGTTGGAAACCAAGGAGGCAAATGTTCTCTTCAGTTGCAGTGCAGGAATAAATGGCTCCCAGCTAACAAAAAGCACCTACGAAGAGAACAATTTCAACAATGTTCTGAGACATCATTCTGAGGTTATCTTCCTCCATTTTATTGAAGGAGGGGCTGTAGTTTTCTCACATTAACTGTTTCTAGATTATTTTTATCAAGTCTTTTGCCTCTTAAAATATCCAGTTTTAGCTTTTCTTCTAAAATTGTTGTCTAGCTCCATGTATATCCTGTAGGGAGCTTCTCTGCTAGAATGGTAACTTTCTGTATGACATCGCTCATAACTAGAGAGTTAAAGCAGAATGAGTTTGGCATCTACAGGAGGAGTTCAACTTTTTGTTCTATTTGGAGTATAGGGAAGTGTTAAGTTTCTTTAATGACTATTACTGTCCTTAATATTTGCAGATGTCTTCTAAGTGTAATCTTAGTACTGATATTCTTAAGTTTGGCTTGAAGGATTAATACAGCTCTGATATTTTATATCCCTAATTGCTTGGTTGAAAGGAGTCCTCATTTCCTACCTACTTTAAAGTTGTTGCATTTCTCTTCTCTCTCCTTCCTGGCTTTTAAAGAGGCCCTAGATCAGAGCACTATGTATTTTAAGTGCTTCCTAGGCTTTCGAAAAGGAAAGGTGCCAAGCTAGGGAGACTGCTAGAGTGGGACTTTTTGTGGTTGTTGCTGCCAGGAGGAGCTGCAAGAGGTGACTGCCAGTGCTGGCAGGGAATGTGGCCCATACCCGAAACTCCACGTCCTACACATGCTTGATGGCAATGCAGCATCTGCCAGAGCACTTCAGACTGATCCACTGTTAAAAGAGTGAAATAGACAAGAGCAAAGGAGAGAGTCTGCCACTTCTTCTAGTCTCTCTTGCTTGTACTTCTAGCAGGCCTTGTACTCTGAGCCAGGACTGACAGGAGCTGGCAAGGAGCTCCAGCACTGAATACTGGCTCTTATGGGGCCAGACAGTTTTCTTCAGTCAAATGTGCTTGAAGGAAAATGCAACTTACTCTCTTTAATTTCAGCTCATCTCTGCTCTCTTAATTTTCAGATACAAAAGAAGTGAAAGTGGAATTCTACAAAAATTGGAGAAAATTGTCAGCTTCATTGTTCACCAGCTCTTGCTCAAACATCAGCTAAGCTACTGAAATGCTCGTGGTTTTGTGACGTCTGCAACATCTACATTGACACAGAATGTCAGAGAACGGCCTGTAAGTGATTTGTGGTTCGTTTTCCCTTTCTCCAGAAATCAAATTGTCTTTTCCATAGATTGCTGATCCTGAATGAATATTCTAATTCCTGATAGGAAACATGTCATACAAGTGGTTTTCATTCAACACTTCTGACAGAGCTCCTCCTGAGACACTCTCATGCAAAATAAGCTGTCAAGAGCATAAGAGGAAAGGTCCTCTCATGTATTGAAAACTGGTTAAAAGATAAGAAATAAAGGGTAAGAATACATGGGCAGCTGTTCCACTGAAGGGAGGTACTCCAAGCCTTTGAGCTAGGGTTTGTACCAATCACTGTACTATCAGAGATTCTGAAGAGGGAGTTCATGTGTAGGAGCAATAAGAAAATTATCAGGATAGTCAAACTGAACGGCTGAAAAGCTTAGACCTTAAACTCGCAGAACTAATAGCAGATGAAATTTAGTACTGAGAAGTCCAAAATAATAATCAGGGGAGAATATAAAAATAGGAGAAAGGCAACAAGAATGCTCAGAATAGGAGAAAACATCACACAGATTAGAGGTCTTTGGCTTGGGAAATAAATTTAAGGGAGCTCATGTGATGGAAGGGGATAAAAGCATTAAAAAATACAAGGGAAGAGAGTCAGGAATTACCACTTTACTGCTTTTCAGGATTGGTGTACAAGAACATAGCCAGTGATCTTGCTGCTGAGTATCTTTAGCAGAAAGAAGTTCTTCACAAACTGTGATTGATCTGTGGAACTTACTGCTATAGGGTTTTTAGAAGATAAAATTAAGCATAGATTCCAAATGTGATTGAAGTCTTTAAGGACAAGCTTATTAGTGGCTAGTAAAAGCAATGCTGTGGGGAAAAATCTTTTCTCACAGAAACTGGGAGTTGGGGACAGCAGGGAAAGCATTTCCCTGTGCATTCCCATGTCTTGTACTCCTTCAGTGGTCACTCTCGGAGACTGAGTATAAAACTATGTGATCTTTTCACCTAATTTAGGGCAGTGGTTTTTAGTGTCTCTGGAAGTATGCAGCATAGGATAACTTCCCATTGGTTTCCCCCTGTTGGGCCTTTTCCCAGTATATCACACATCAGGCAAGGTGTATGCTGATGGACACCTGCTGAGCCAGGCAAGCAAAGCAAGCCTTTCTATTCACGAACGTGCAAACCAGCTGAGGATGCTGAGCATTCACAGACATGGATATCAGTTTCTTGGTAGTGCCCTTTAGTCTGCTGTCTGACCTAATTATCCTGTAAAACTGACAAAGCAAGATTGGATTTCAAAGACAAAACAAAACTAGTGTCCTAGGATCAAGCACATGGGGGGAAGCAAAAAATCCAGTGAACAATTTCTTACTGTTTTTTCATCTCTGTTAAGAAAAAAAAGTTTCAAGCATTTGTTTCTGAACGTGTGCCATTTTACCCATGATGGTCACACCTTCAGCTTTTCTTTTCCACAGGAATATGTGATTGTCTGATCCGATTTTTAAATGGCCTTTTAGAAGATATTTAGAGAGAAATATATTTGACTGCAAATTACAGTAAAGGGATTTTTTTTTCCATGGTTGGAAGATGATGCTGCAATTCCCACTGTAATGTTTTCATAGTAAGTCCATGTTTTGCAGTGCTAGCCAACATTTACAGGTGAAGCAAACCCATCCACTAGCCCTAGAGGCCTTGAAGTGTAAAAGCATTTGAGAGTGTTCCAGGAGGTGGAAGCAGTGAAGCCAAATGATCATGAAATGGCTCTGGAACAGGAGAAACTGGAAAAAGGCTCTGCTGACCTTCCTAATGACTGCATGTATAGCTGGAATAGAGTAGAATACAATCAACCAGGTTGGAAGAGACCTCCAAGATCATCCAGTCCAACCTAGCACCCAGCCCTATCCAGTCAACTAGACCAGGGCACTAAGTGCCTCATCCAGTCTTTTCCTGAACACCTCCAGGGACGGTGACTCCACCACCTCCCTGGGCAGCCCATTCCAATGCCAATCACTCTCTCTGTGAAGAACTTCCTCCTAACATCCAGCCCCAGCCCCCCTCCTCCAGCACAACTTGAGACTTTGTCCCCTTGTTCTGTTGCTGGTTGCCTGGGAGAAGAGACCAACCCCC